>PVIR01000186.1:0-232294 GCA_004026965.1 Petromus typicus
GATGCACTGTATTAGTTGGGTTCTTGAGACAGGAACAGAATCAACAGAAAATATATGTACAATTATGCAAGGGGATATATGAGGTAGGCTTAAGACAGGAGAGTCCACAAATGGTCATGCGTCCTTCCGCCTCTATTTTATTCCACCCAGCCTGCGAGCCTATTGGTTAGTGCCACCCACAAAAAAAAAAAAAAAAAAAAAAAGGGTGGGTCTTCCCCTTCCATTGGCGGGCCTCCATGTCAATCACCCACAGACACACCCAGAAGTCCCCTTCCCTGGGACTTTCTCCTCTGAGCTCCTACCCCACTGGGCTCAGCAGCAGGCTCCTGAGGACGACAGGGACTTGTCTTAGAGAACAAGGGACTTTAACATCAGCAACAACAAAACACCAGGGCAGGAGAAGAACCCTGAAACAGGGAGGCGCGTCCCCGTGGCAGAAGCTGCCACCAAGCAGACAGCCGGTGGAGCCCCTCCCCCTCCCCCTCCCACTGTGATCACCCCCGTCCTCCTGGGCTGCAGAGGGGCCCAGGGCCCACTACCCTCCCTGCCCTTGGCCCTGCCTCTTACGACCCTATTAAGAGTCCAGTGGAGACTTCCATTCCCCCGGGCATCCTGTGAGGATGTAAATAGTTCTTATGGGGAATTAGATGCTGGAGGTCGCTCACCCGGGCTGCACATTACAGTCAACTGGGGAACTTTAAAACAATACTGCGAGGCCGCTCCACCGAAGAACAATCATAGCGGGCAGAGCGGGTGATGGGGAGCCTGGGCCAAAGCGCTTTACGGTTCCCCAGGCGCTTTCAGTCTGAGCCTGCGAAGGCTCAAAAGCTGGACCATTTGACCGTCTGGAATTTCTGAGCACAAAAGGACTTTGGAAGTCACGGGGGCCTTTCTAGGCAAAAGGGGACACTGAGGCTAAGAGCTGCTCGCTTCAGAGGATCCAAAGGACCTTTCCTCTTCCACCAATACCTCTCCAGGAGCCCTGAGACCGGTGGGCACAGGGCATCGAGGTAGTGGCTGGCACCAAAGAGAAGATAGCAGGATCGACACTGTGCACGCTCGGTGCAACCACAGGGAGCTGGTCTTGCTAAGTAACTAAATCACCCAGGTTGGACTGAACCTCACAGTCCTTCTGCCTCAGCTTCTTGTAGTGTTGGGGTTACAATTGTGCATTGTCAGAGCCACATCAGAATTGGACTCTTTTTCTTTCTTCCCTTTTTTCCCTCCTCCCTCCTTCCTTTCTCTGTTCCTTCCTTCCTCTGTCCCTTCCTTCCTTCCTTCATCTTCTTTTGAGACAGAATCTGGCTGTTGCTAAATTGCCCAGCCTGAGCTCAAATTTGTGATCCTCCTGCCTCAGCCTCCCAGAGGGTGTGCCACCACACCTGGCTCAGGGTTGATTTTTGACCTAAGCTTCTTCCCTGTCTCCTTTCCACCTGCCATCCTTCCTCTCCCGTATTTTTCCTCGCTTCCTTCCCTTTTTTCCAAGAAGACCATTAACCAAAGTAAAATTTCCTATATATTTTTTCTCCCACCAGTCCAGAAACTCATGATCCTAAAACCAAGCGTTTACCGATGGGGCCCAAGGCACAGTGAGGCAAGCTGCGTGCTCAGGTGCACAGCTGGAAACGCAGCTGGCCTGCCTTCCCGCGCGGGCACCACCTCTTCCGAGCCTACCTCACCTTGCCCGGCCACAGTGACCCAAGCAGACGCGCAGCGCAAGCAACCCGCTGCTGAACACAACGCTCGTTCCTTCGTGGCGTGCGCGCCCCCTGCTGGCCACACATATCTACATCGTGCGCCCCCTGGCGGCGCAGGAACCTCCTGCAGGCTCCAGCCGAGTCACGGCAGGTGCACGCAGGGATGGACCCAGGGCTGCCGGGTGTCCTTGTTACCCTGCACGGTGTCAACAGTTCCATGTAATGCTGACGTCATTGCCTTTTGTTATTGTGTTCTTTCTATTTTAAAAGTATTTTATTATCTTTTCTTTCCCCTTTTTATTATTAGAATATTATTTTATTATTTACTAATATATTACTCTTATTAGTATATTATTTTATTATTAGTATATGTTTGCAATATCCCGAGGAATTCGTATGTATGAATATGTCTCCAGCCCTTTTTCATTTTCAGGCAAATTTTCTCTAAATTGCTAAGTTGTGCAGGCTTGGCTCTAGCTTGCAATCCTCCTGCCTCGGCCTCCAAAAATTCTGGGAGTACTGGTGTGCACCACCACACCAGGTTTGCTTTAATTGTTTTTGAAGCCTCATGCATGAAAAGGTGATCTTTGTGTAGCCTACGCTGCAGCTTGCACAGCAGTATGACCTTGAGCCTTCATACCTGGGGCACCAAGGACACGGTCACTCCCACATCCACACCATCCAATAGCTGCAGTGGCCCTAGGTGAGCCCCCACCTTGACTTTGGCCTCTTTTCTCTCTCTGGTCTTATTTTTCTTATTAAGGAGCTCACAGTTCCTCCCTCAGCATCATTCAAGTGCCATGTTCAGCTATATATGATGGTGCACGCCTGTCATCCCAGCACTCCAGGAGGCTGAGGCAGGAGGATCGCAAGCTGGAGCCCATATTCTGGATAACTTAGCAAGACTCTATCTCAAAACAAAGATACCAATAAAAGTAAAAGGGCTGGGACTTTGGTGGTTGCCTGCCTGAGCTCCTTGTAGCATCTCCCCTTGGTGGACCCCTCTCTGACCCAACTACACAGAGGACTAGAACCCTTTCCCTACAGGGGATCTGAAAACTCAAAGGAGACTCCATGGTTAAGATTGATCTAGGAAGTTAAATGATCATTCATTTCCATGGTTGCTCAGATATGAAAGTGGGTGAGAGTCGGAGTTCCGGTGGAGGGAAGGGCGGAATTTCTTGACACACAGACAGCTGCGCCCACGCAGGCAGAGGCTCCGGCTCAGTAGGCCTAGGATGGAGCCCAGAACCTGCATTTCTTTTCTCTCTCTCTCTCTTTTTTTTTTTTTTGAGACAGGGTCTCACTTTTGTAATTCAGGCTGGCCCTGCACTCAGACTTGAACTCACAGCAATCCTGCCTCTGCCTCCCAAGTGCTAGGATTATAGGCATGAGACACAATGCCCAGCACTGTGGTGTGTGGTTCTGATTGCTGGTGGGCACGAGTCTGCACGCCTAGCATTGTTGTATGTGGTTACTGGGGATCGAACCACTTGCAAGGGAGGAGCTGGAACCACTGAGCTAAATCCCAGGTCCAGAACCTGCATTTCTAATAAGTTTCTGGATATTCTGACACCACAGCTTCTGCGACCACACTTGGGAAAGCACGAAGTTCACTATTAGATTCTGAGCTCTGGCAACGTCTACATGAAAAGGAGGATCCAATAATCCTTAATCTTGACGGAGGCCCCACTCCAGCCATGTGCTCGGTGGTCACACCTGAGGGAGGCACAAACCACCCTGACCCCACTCTGAAGGTATCAGGGAGGGCTGAGCTCCCATAAGCCCTTTCTCAACTTCCAACAAAGCCTCAGTGAAGCCTCGGGCCCTGGGCTCTCCAGCAGACAAGGAGTAAAGTATACCAAGGACAGAAGCGACTGAAGCACATGGGTTTGCGTTTTCCATTACTAAAACAAAATGCGCGAGAGGAGCATCTTATTCATCGGAAAAGTTGTTTGGAAATCACAGTTTAGGAGGATTTAGTGCATGATCCATCGACCCTGTTGTTCCTGGGCTGTGACATCACGGCATGAGCGCGGGTGGGGCAAAGTTGCTCAGCTCGTGGCAGCCTGGAAGCAAAAGGGAGGAAGAAGGAGGGGCTGAGTCAGGTGGCTAGTAGTTCCCAGCTCTTTGCCAGAGTGGATTTTGTGCAACAGTTTTCCCATGATGAGAGGTGGAAGGAGGATGGTTTCAGGATGATTGAAGTGCATTCCACCTGTGTAGTTTATTATTTTATTTGTTAACATTACCTTGGGCATTTTCTTTGTATCATTACTACCCTGAGTCTCATAAGGAGTACCATGCCTAGCTAGGTCTTACGCATGCGCAGACTCAGGGAACAATGGAGCAGGTGGGAGGCCGGAAACACGAAGGAGGCTTCTCTCTTGCTCACTGCTCACTTCCGGCTCTGAGGCGCGGGTCCTAAAGGGCCGTGGGGATCCTGGGCTTTTGCATATTTCCTTCGATGACAGGACCCCGTCCTTCCTCACAGAAGCCCTGCAGGGCCCATGGGCTAGCAGTGAGATGGTCTTTGCTTTAAGGCCTTTGCTAATTTCTGAGCCTGGTGATCCCAGTTCATTAATGGGCTGCTCTGTACAGCTCGGCCTTTGCCCCGCTAGCTTGATAGCTGCCATCATCACATGGAATTTGTGCCCTGTGACCCTGAGCTCCGAAACTCCAAAGCTCTTTCCTCCCATTAGGCCAAAGTCCCACAAACCATCTGGTGATGCAGGCTGGGCTCTCTGCGCCCGCCCTGCTCACCACTACAGATTCTCCTTCCAGAATATCCCGCCTGACGCCCGGGGCCTGGCCTTGCTCAGCCTCTCATGACAGTTTTTCTGTCCTGAATCCGACCGCTCAGGGATGTCACAGCACTGACCTGCAGAAGGGAACTCTTTTTCCCATATGATTCTGCAGTTGGCTTCTTTGGGACCGCGTGGTCACTCCGATCTCGCTCTCCCGTGTGTGCAGTGCTGACAGCGATCCCCACACTGAATGACAAGTTAGTGCAGCAGACTTGGGTTCCCCAAGCCCTGCATATTCCAAAGGTCTTCTAGATCAGCAGTTAGCTCCTGAGGAAACCTCAGAGCTCTTGGTTATCCTCCCTCATAAGAGGATCTTGTCCACTTGAGACTGTGTGAGCGGTTTACACTACCAATGTGATTTAGAGGAAATACCCTTTTTTGTTTGCCTGCAATTTTAACTATGTTATTTCAGTCCAGCTTCTGAGACGAGGGTGCAGAAGGGTCAGTAGCCGAGGCTGGACATCCACACACCTGTGTTTATGTGAACTGAGAGGAACCTCAAGGTGCCTGTGAGGCTTTGGACTGGCATGACTTCCCAGGTGCTCTCCTCATGAACACCCTGGGTGAGGGAAACCAGACCCTCCTACCTAGGTTCTGATTTAAATCAGTACCAGCCTTTGTCATTTTTCCGTTGCTAGAGTAAAACATCTAACATCTACACCTTCCAGGGAGACAGGTTTATTTTGTCTTACAGTTTCTGAGGGTTCAGCCCGTGCACAGTCTACTGGCTCCTAGGCGACATGCATGGCAAGAGGGCATGGCGAAGGGAGCTGTTCACCTCATGGCTCCCAGGAAGCAGAGAGAAGAGGACGAGGGACCATTCCTCTGGACCCTGCCCCAGGGCCTCCCTCCAACCAAGCCCTACTCCCAACAGCACAATCAACTACTGGATGCATCGATGGATGAATCTGCTAGTGACATACTGCTAACTTCCCGGCAGTAAGGGTCGTTGCAAATACTTAAAATAAAAATGAAACTATGCTGTGTTTTACTCTGTAAAATATATAGGAACACTGGCATAGAACACGAGTTGTTGGCGTTTTCCAAAAAATTCCAGATAGTGTTTTGGTAAAAGGATTAGCTAGGAGAGAAAGTTTCGAATGCCAAGGAATTCCACTTGTTTGAAGTGATGCCTCATGTAATTATTTTTAGCTGAATTTAAAAATATATTTTATGTTATTTTTCATCCTAACCTTCTGTTTTCTATCAAGCCTCAGTCTTGCCAATTCTGAGTTTGCTGACAACACCGATTTCAGGTACAGAAACTAGAAGAAGCTTTCAATGTCCAAGATGAAGAGATTATCTATTTCCCTGTGGAAAATTATCAATTTCCCATCCATGCCTCTGGACTGATCCTCTTCTACTGACCAGACTTCCCGATGATCTGCTTTCATTTTTATACCCACAGCGATGAGGGGCAAGGAGATAACAGCCTTGCTTCTTTGTGAGCTGTTAACTGCTCTGAAAATCAGCAAACTGCACAAGATATTCCCCGAGGTCCTTGGGATCTGGTGCTCCAGGGCCCTGGGATTTCTTTCCAGTTGGCCAACACCTCTAGCCTCTGGAGCAGATGAACTGCTCAGTGCCTTTGTCTTCTGTGGTGGAGGAATAAGCATCCTGCTCTATGTGCCGCACAGAGACGTTGTGAGATGATTAAAATTTACTTTTATAAACTGAAACCATTACGTGCTTCACAATGTGTAGGCAAAAGATACTGTCAAGTCTAGCCGGAGAGAGGCCTTAAAATAGAAGTTCTTAACTTTTTGATAATTTGATATTCTGTGGGTTGGATGGAAGCAATCAACTTTCTTCTCCTAAATTGGACACACATGCAAATTTCTTGCACATATTTTCTTTGGTAATAAACCGAAATATTTCCAATGCCAAGAAACCCTAACTTTTGGTTGTTCTAGATCTTTTTTATATAGGAGGAGATTCATTGCTTCAAAGAGAACAGATGCGGGCTGAAACAAAAGGGTCTTTGCTTAGTTCCGTGTTTCAAATTATGCCTTTTAGAGTCAGTAGGGAGTCCGTCATTGTAGGATTTGACAGGAGGAAAGATTCCTAAACCCTAAGCTCTCTTTAAGAATAGCAGTGGACTGGGGTGGTCTGATCGAGGCTTTTATTGTGGCCTCTGAGTGATCTGTGTGGGGTTAGTACCAGGGACATCCTGCTGTACAAGGGGAAGAACAGCTCTCGTCCGATTATGGAGCTGCATGAGAGAGGTGTGCAGAAGGTGGAAAGATGGAAGTGGAAGTCATCAGCAACAAGCTTTGGAATTTAGAGACTTTTTATGGGATGCTTAGTCCCAATACGGGTCCCTCAGAGTCCTGGTGAGACGGTGGCCCAGCTCAGTGAGGCAGCTGAGGCTGTGAGTCCCCCGTGCTAGGGGCAGGGTCTACAGGAAGCCCAGAAGCTTCTGCAGAAAACAATGCAGGGAAGCAGAATCCAGGAACAGCCATGGGCACAGGATAAGGGGCTCCCCAAGAGGGCGCCCAGGGCCACAGAGAAACTGGAGACACCTCCACCCTAGGGAGGATAGACGAGGGCTGCTCAGAAACCACTGTGTGTGTTTAGAGGAGAACTCTTCTTACGGTAACGGACACGTTGCCATGAGTCTCTCAGAATCATCCCTCTTGGTTCAGCACACCTAGCTCCTTGGTTTCGCTACTCTCTGAAGCATTTCTGGGTGTCTTCTTATCAGTGTCCCTCCAAGATGAGGTAAAGATGAAGTGGATGCTGCCAGCCGGTGTGGTCTCATTGAAAGGGACTCAGAGAAGCACAGGTGTGCCTTCATCCCACCCACCTTACTGACCACATCTGGGGCTGTGTGACTTGCAGCTCTTCAAAGTAGACAAGCGCATGAAAGGGAGACTTTTTTTTTTTTGAGACAGGGTCTTGCTTTGTAGTTCAGGCTGGCCCTGAGCTCACTATGTAGCCCAAGCGAGCTTTGAACTCACAGCAATCCTCCTGCCTCTGCCTCCCGAGTGCTGGGATCACAGATGTGAGCCACCCTGCCCAGCACTGTGGTATGTGGTTCTGATTGCTGGTGGGGGTGAGTCATCATGCCTGACATTATGGTATGTAGTTACTGGGGATCGAACTTTGGACCTTGCGCTTGCAAGGCAGATGCTGGAACCACTGAGCTAAATCCCTGGCCCAAAGGAGATGCTTTGAACCAGTTCAGGACATCAGAGTAGCTGGGACAGAGCAATCAAAAAGAGGATAACCCAGCAGTTCTTCAGAAAGTAGCAAGAATAATTTGTAAGCAAGTTCGAAGTAAAGAGGAGGAGGACCCTGACAGAGATCAATGCCAGTGTCCTCTCCTGTAGTAAAATTTAAATTTAAACACTCATGGAAGAGATCTTTTAATCACATCATGTATATGGTTGTGTTTGAAAACTCCAGTGGAAAGTTTGAACTTTGAATTAATGAACTTAAAACACGACTTTTGAAGGAGAAAGAGATCATGTCCTTATGAACTGTGAGGTTTATTCTTCCTCTCCCAGCTGACATCAGGCTGTGAGCTAGAGGCACGTGGAGACAGCGCCGGGCCTCTACACTCCTGAGCCCCACATTGTGCATCCCTTTTGATTTCTTAAGCTGCAGCACATTCCTAGACTTCTGTGGATACATCCTATGAGGAGAAACGCCATTCGACAGAGCAGCCCTGAGATCCAAAGATCTCAGTAGGTTGGAGGGAGATTGAAACAAATCTTTGTGACTCAAATTTCCTGCTAGCCAAAGTTACCCACGCCAAACCAAGTCAGATTTCACTCCTCAATTGCCACGTGTCTGCCTGAGTCACACTCCGCTTAGCAGGCACTGACTCAGCCTCATGATGGGCCAAGACTGCTTTTTCTCTGCCGGGCTTCCAGGAGGTAGGATGGAAAGAGTCCTCTTGCCCTTGACTTGTTGGTGATCCCAGAACACCAAATTAAATGTGGAGCTGAAAAAAATGCTTGAGAATATTTGAAGGAATTAGAAATGGCTCTAAATACAACTGTGGTTCTACTCAGTTTTCTGTTGCTCTAACAGAATGCTAGAGGGTGTATGATTTATAAAGAAAAACAATTTTTGTGTAGGTCATGGTTCCGGAAGTTAAGACATCTAGGATCAGGCAGTTGCTTCGGGGGAAGATTTTGTGGTACAGAGAGGGAAAGCGAAAGCACAAGACAAAATAAGCCAGGTGAGTGCTGCATGCCTGTGGTCCCAGGGACTCAGGAGGCTGAGGCAAGAGGATTCTTGAGCCCATGAGTTCAAAATCATCCTGGGCAATACAATAAGACCCCCATCTCAAAAGAAAAAATGTAAAAAGACAAGACAAAGGGGCTTCCTTGTGTCACTTCAGTGACAGCCCCGGGTCAGTAACACCCAGTCCTAGCAGAAGCATCATCCCGGTGAGAGAGGCGTTAACCCACTCACAAGGGCTCTGCAGAACGATCCCTCGTGACGGACAGGCAAGACTGGGAGACACAAAATTCCAAGCTGCTGGCGGGCGTGACATCCGTTAAGTGATCTGGCTGTCAGGGGGTGACATAGTACAAGTGTCCCAGAAAAGACAAGGGTGCCGGCCTGAGGCCTCCGTTTCAAGGCGGCAGCCTCTGTGCATGGCGGGAAGCCCCTGTGGAGATGGAGGATGGATTGTGGAGTCAGCTTGGCTACACATCCGACCACCTTCCTTCCACCCAGGATCTCACCCCGTGGGATGGTCAGGGCCAAGTCAGTGCCGTCTTGTTCCAGAGCAGCTGGAAGCCACGTTCCTCATACCGCAGGCCTGAGCTGGAGTAGAAGACCAGGAAGGGGCGGGTGTCTCCTCTGGGGGACCCTTGTTCGTGACGCATCCTGGGGTCTGGTGCACTGTGGCATTGGGGAGGGTGACATCAGGGGACACGGCCAAGAAAAACTGCGTGGACATCAGCTGGGGTTGGTGGTGCACAGCTTAATCCCAGAACTCTGGGAAGCTGGGGCAGAAGGATTTGAAATGAACTTAACTTATTTCTCTCGAAATAAAAAAATATAAAAGGCTGGTGTTGTAGCTCAGTATGAAGACTCTGGGTACAATCCCTCGTACCCAATAAATACTATTTTTTAAATATTTAAAAACGGCACGGCATAGACTGGGATGCAGTAGAATCACAATGAGTAGTAAATAATAATAATAATAAGTGGGCTGCAGCTCAGGACGAGGACGATGGATTCACTGAGGAACAAGACCCGTGCGGTAAACTGCGCAGGTGCGTGGCGCGGAGGTTTCGCTTCTCCTGGGAATCTAATGTAACAATGATGATAACACTGGCAATGCTATACTCATAGAAACAAGTGCACAATAAATCCAGTGCACTCGGATGGTTCAGAAGTCACCCCATCTGCCCCCTTGTGCACGGAAAACTGTCTTCCATGGAGCCTCATGTACCCAAAGGGCTGGGGACCTCCTACTCTGAAGCCCCTTTTGTCTTTGAGTAGGAAGACACCTGCACGCTGCAACGGGCCACAGTGACCAGCTTCCGATTAAGTGCTCGAAGGAAAGGGAAGTCTAGAGCCGAGCTGAAAGCCAGGCAACATCCAGTCCAAACGCGTTCAGGCTGACGCGAATCCGGCTGCTTCCGGTCCCCAAGTAGGATTTCAGGCTTCTCTTCCACGGACGCTCTCGGTGTGATGCCGACTTTGGCCACCAGATGGCACTACCGCAGAGTTTGCGCCTCCCATCTGAGCAGAAGGAGGAGCTGTTCCCAGGCAGGACCTTTGATGTTTGAGGCAAGTTTTGGACTTCAGAGTTTTCAGTGGCCGGCCCCTGGGTGCCTCTGGGTGGTGTTCGACAGGACTCCGATGCCATTTTCTAAGTCTGAAGGTTTCACTCAAGCACATTCCCCCATTTAGCTGCAATTTTATATGATTTGGTGTTCCCTGGTCACGGCTGGATGGGGCCTGGGATGGGCGTGGCCTGGGATGGGTGTGGCCTGGGATGGGCGTGGCCTGGGAATGTGTGTCTGCGATCCTCTTGCCTCAGCTTCTTGGAGTGCTTTTCGTCTGTTATAAAATCCTAGATTCACGGAGGGGCCTTTGCAAATCCTGCAGAGAAAGCCTAAAGAGAGATGGCTTGGAGGAGAAGCTGCGAGTATTAGCAGCCCTGTCTCTAGTTACAGACCATCCCCACTGTGACTTTTGTGGCCCCAGTGGTCAGGCCTGCTTGGGAGCTTGGGAAAGACTTCTCCCAGGCCCTGGGTCTGAGGCTCAGCAGAGCTGCCCCAGGTTGCAGCCCTTACTGTTAGATGCCCGAAACCACAAAGACAAAGACCTGGAACAGACTCCAGTGCAAGGAGTTGATCTGGGACACTCAGGATACAGGGGGGTGATAGGAGGAAGGGGTGGAGGTAGATGAAAGGTGCCAGGTTGAGCAGTCCTGTGATCCCGGCGCTCTGGGAGGCTGAGGCAGGAGGACTACAAGTTTGAGCCTAGCCTGGCTGACTTAGCAAGACACTGTCTCAAAACTTCTCCCCCTGTCTCTGTCTCAGTCTCTCTCTCATTCTGTAGTGTACGGCTGGGGTTGCAGCTCAGAGTTCTTGAGTTCAATCCCAGAAAAAAAGAAGAAGACAAGGAAGAAGAGGAGGAGGAGAAATTTTGGGATTGAGAAGAGGAAGAAGAAAAGAGGTGACTGGAGTTTAATCCAACTGAAGAACTCTAGGAAATAGTGTAGATGATTTAGCTCAATCTTTCCCATTTGAAAAATAGGATTGAGTTTGTGCTCCTCCTGTCTCAGCCTCCCAGAGTGCTGGAAATACAGGCGCACACCACCGTGGAGCTCAGCATGAGGACGGACGGAGGGTCTGGTGCCTACACGAGGGGTGGCTGGATGGGAAAGGCTGTGTCCATCCTCGGTTCCGGGCGGAGGACCCTGGTGTTCCTGTCTAGAGAGGAAATGGATCTGAGGCTAAACCAGAGCAGTGTGTTGAAAAAGCGCATGCAATCAGCGACATAAATAACCACACTGTCCTCCGAGTGAGACAACGGACTTTAGAACCGAGCAAACTGGGCGCAAAAAACGTGGGAGAGAACGAGCCATTAGGGCAAATTCTGCAGGGGCACAGCTGAGGTCCGAGGCCCTCTTGTGGCCCGCTCAAGCCACTGCAGCCCGGGGACCTGGAGCGGAAGGTGGCTCCACGCAGGACATTGTTAGGTATCTGGGGGCAGGTGTCACGTGGTGCCCGGCACCGGAAACATCCAGCCTCGCTGCTACATGGCTATTCGTGGCCTATTAGCAGCCACAGGTGCACACGTAGAATTCCTGTGCACTGGACTCTGGGGGGTTTCGGCTCGGAGAGCCTCACCTGGCTCATGTGTACCTTGGCAAGCTAAGGTCCAGGCAAGAACTGCATCTCTGTAGCTTCTGGGCAGGCCCCAGGCTCCCCCAGGCTCCGTGTGCTGAATTTAGGGAGTTTGTGAATCTGGACTTGGAGAAAATTTCCTCCCTTTGTTTCTTTTCGTGCTCAGTTAAATGTAACATTTCTTTCCACGACAAAAGTTCCTGCAACCCTCCAGTCACTGTAGCTGAAAATCACCTGTGTCTGTCACCACGAGAAATCAGCAGTATTTTAAAGTCAGACCAGAACTGTTGCAGAGGTCCTGTAACATCGTTTGCATTCAGACAACTTTGCTGTATAGTGATTGCACCTGCTTTGTCAAGAGGATCACCGCAGGTACCTGAAACCCAAGCGGCCTCTTTTCACTCAGTTTAGAGGAAACGGAGGGAATGAGAGTCAGGTGCCAGCAGGGGGCGCCCGCGCCACGCTCTGAACTGCCTCCTGGCCTCCAGGTTCTCTCTCGCTCGGCCCAGCAGAAGCCAGAGAACGCTGAGTCCTGGCCCACTCCCTGCACATCCATCCAGTGCCCGGCAGCCAGCTCTCCACAGGGTCCCGAGAAGGGAGATTAGGAGGAGTGGGCTGAGCGTTGTGCCCGCACAGCGAAGCCGTCCGTGATCTGATCCAGCGTGGGCAGCTGCACCTCTCTCTCAACAGATGGCTGAAGGGTGGATGTCATGGAGGGAAAAGGACGCGAGCCTCCGCCAGGGGGCGCCGGGGAGCAGGGTAGCCTTGCTAACCAAGGGCTCTTTTCTTTACCTGTCTGACTCTCACCTCTCTTCTCTGATGTCTTTCCCTGTTGTTTTGTATTTTTGTTTGTTTTTTTTCCCCACATCACTCCTCCAGGCAGACTCCCCTGCATAGCCGTCCAACCACGGCCATTCATAAACATAATTGTTTTAAGTCACTGTGTGGTGGGATAATTTTTTACATAGTCATAAGTAACTAGCAATGTATAGGTGATCTTGTATCAGCCAGCACAGGCCAACACGGAGTAACAAATAGTCCCAAACATATAAGGATTTATCAAAATAATCCTGATCTAGTGTTCAAGCCAATGAAAAGAGTCTCTTTCACAGTCATTTGGGGGCTGAAAATCCCCTACTGTATCTACACCCAGGCCAGAAAGGGGAGAAGGGGAGAAGCGAGCTTGCTCCCACTAAAGCCCAGCCCCAGGAAGACTCTGGCATGTCACTCATGTTCTCTTGGGGACAGGGGTTATAGGATCCCACCCACTTTCAAGGGAGGACAGGGCTCTGGCCAGTCACCATGGCGATGAGCACAGAGGAGAAGATATGCAAACAACAGATCAGCCTGAAACACTCTGCATGGCTGACCGGGTCCAACTCTGGGGTCTTTTCTCAGTCACTTCAGACACAGAGTCATCAGGACTTTTGTACGACGAAATTCTTGCCTTTTTCACCCGCCCCTGGCCGATGTGTTACATCACTTCCTGGCCGATGTGTTACATCACTTCCTGGTTGATGTGTTACATCACTTCCTGGCTGAACTCCAGGAGTCTCTCCTTTCCTATCCCTGCTTTTATTCAGGCTCTAAATTCTGTGGGATAGAACACAGGGTCTTCACCTTGAGCTATATCCCAAGACTATTTATTTTTCATTATGAGACAGGGTCTCACTATTTGCCTGGGCTGTGCTCAAACTCGGAACCCTCCTGCCTCAGTCTCCACACACCACACATTTTTACATCACAGTATGTCCTGAATCAGCAGGAACTATTTCAAGATGATGAGGTTGGATGGCCTCTATCAAATACTCCAAACTCCTGTGACATAAACCAAAGGTTTAGTTTTCATGTTCTCTTTCTCTGATGTGGACAAGACAGGCTTAGGGCAGGGGCCTTACCTGGTACCTCTGTATTCCTGCTGGATTATATTCAAAGTCACTTCATCACTGCAAAGTGGATGCTGCAGCTCCAGGCACACCCATGTTCCAGGTACAAAGAGAAGGAAGGTGCACGGTCCTCAGCTCTGCCGCCTCCTTCGCAGACCTTCCGCAGGCTCCACTTGTCTCTCCAGAGTCGACCTCTATCTGTGAGAGGCTCGGGGAGATGTAGTCTCCCTCCCAGACACGTTGTAGAGCTTCTCTAACCAAAAAAGAAGGTGTTGAGTAGGCAGCCAGCCGTCTGTGACAATTCCTCTTCCTCCCTGAGGGAGCAGGAAGATGAATTTCCGCAGGTTCAAATCCCAATCGGCTTTTCTATAATGGCCATTAATGGTATTGACTGAACTGTCTGTTTCGCTGCACTTTTATGGCTGGGCTGAGAACAATGCTCGAGGCCATCGGCTCCTTTGTTAGATCTGAAAATGGGCAAATGTCACACAGTGGCCGTGGCATTGCCAGGAGGATGGATGGCACTTCCTGGGCCTGGCACACACACCGGCTGTGGCTGCTTGATCAGATCGCCCAAGATGGCACCCGAAGGCGCTTCTCCTTTCATTAGGAGCAGACTTTATCTAGGGCAGTGTTAGGTGTGTAGGAAATTGAGCAAGTAATGTAGAGTTGCAATAACACCTCTCCCCCACCAAACACACATTTTCTTTACCATGAAAACCTTGCACGAGTGTGACACACTTGTTAGTTAAGTGATCTGCTCTTGATACATTCTTCACGTTTTACTCAGATTTCTTGGTTGTTGTTTTTTTGTTTTGTTTTGTTTTTTATCTGAGGTCACCTTTTCTGTTCCAGAAGCTCATCTAGAAAAGCACATTACACATATTTTCATGCCTTTTTAGGCTCCTTTTGGCTAAGATGAAACATTTCCTCTGGATTTTCTTGATTTTTTTTTTTTTTAAAGGAAGGGTCTCACTTTGTGGTTCAGGCTGGCCCTGAGCTCAGCCTCAAACTCACATCACAGCAATCCTCCTGCTTCTGCCTCCCGAGTGCTGGGATTACAGGCGTGAACCACTACGCCTGGCATTGTGGTATGTGGTGCTGATTGCTGCTGGGCGTGAGCCTCCATGCCCAGTATGGTATGTGGTTACCGAGGATTGAACCCAGGCCCTTGCGCTTGCAAGACAGGCGCCAGAACCACTGAGCTAACTCCCCGGCCCATTTTCTTCCTTTTTAGTCACCACCGTCCTTCTGCCTTAGTTTCCCAGGTGCTAGGATTGCAGATGGGCCACCACGCTTGGCTTTCATACTGGAAACTTTGGAAGAGAGTTACTCGGCACAGGCTGCCCTGAACAGCGGGCAACCATGCTCCTCCTCCTTTGTATGCATTATCTACATAACAGATAACTGGAATCTTTCCATATGTGAGGCTTACATTTTTTTGATGGAGAAAATTTAAAACTATGAGCATGTTAGTCAGCTTTCCACTACTGTGACAACAATATCTGGGCTGACGAATTTAAAAGGAAGAAAGGAAGTCAGAGGATCCAGTCTGTGTTAGTCACTTGCTGGTTACTGGGACAAAACACCCAGCACCTACAGTTTAAAGGTTTATTGGGCCCATGGTTTCAAAGGGTCGAGTTTAGGCTCAGCTGTGTCCAAGGCAGAACTACAGCTGTTTAATCCATGTTAGCAGGAAGCCCAGAGCAAAGGGCAGAGACAGGAGAGAGACTCCTTCCAGTCATGGCCCCTGCAACTCAGCTCTTGCAACCAGACCTCACGTCCTGACATTCAGTTCTGAGATGGGCAGTGGATGGATCTCCCCATGCTGTGGTGCCTCCAGGACCCAACCACCTTCCAAAGTCACCTTCTGAACCCCCCCAACCTAGTCATCTGTGGAGAAGTGGCTTGTCCTGGCAGAGAGCTGGGGGAGAAGGAAGCTACTTGCCTCTCAGCTGCTGGGAAGAGGAGCAGAGTCCCAGGGCCCCTTCAAGGGCACAAGCTCAGGCCTTAACTCCTTCCACTGAGCTCCATCTCTCAGCAGCCCTCACCTCTGGCAGTGCCAAAGGCTGGAGCCACAGCAGCCTGAAGGGGCCATATGAGATCTAAACACAATAGCCACAATCTGTAGTGCTTTCTGTTTTTGCTTCTAGGCCTCAAATATGCCTGTCATTTTCTTAAAACAGAAAACTTGGAAATTAACTTTCCTTGTGATTACATATTAGGTGTTTATTTATTTATTTATTTTTTAAGTCCTGGGGCCTAAACCCAGGGCCTTTGCATTGAGCCCTAGTTGTTTTATTATTTTTTTTATTTTTTTATTTTTTAAATTTTGAGGCAGTTTCTAAGTAAGTCACTAATTTCCCCAGGCTGAGCTCAAACATTCATTCCTCCACCTTTGCCCCTCAGCATGCCAGGACTACAGGTGTGTGTGACCATGCCCAGCTTGACGTAATGTCTTTAAAAACTTGTGCATATCACCTTCCTCTTCGTGAGACACACACTAAACAAACTATGAGCCTTCAAGGACAGTCCACCTCTTGAACCTCCACAGTAAGGAGCTTTTCCACACCCACGCCTGTCACCTGAGCACAGATCTCACGTCCCTCACTCGGTGGCTGGGACAGAGGCTCTCAGGAGCGCGGGCTGCCTGCCACACTCAAGGCCTCCGGCCTCTGCCCCCACCTCTCCAGAACCAAGCTCTTTCCCTCCAGGGACCTTGACCTCGGCTCTGGACAGACAGGTGGCTCCAGCACAGAGCAACTTCTTCCACTGCCCCAAACCCTCACCCGGCCTCCGTGTGTCTGGCCCCATCTTGGCTACCCGGGTTCTAAGGCCAAATTGAAATCACCTTTGTTTGGCTTGCTTTTCTGTAGCTATAAGAAAATACCCGAGAAAGTGAACTCGGAAGGATTTCCAATGCAAGCAGACATGTCCACTGCCCCAGGTCATGGTAGATGGTGTCAGACAAGAAGACAGTAAATGTGACAGCTGTTCTCACTTTTTCTTCTTGCAAAACCACTCAATGTCATCCTGAGTGTGATCTCGTCCAATCCAAACCTTCTCCCTGAGGCCCATCTCCAAATATCACTCATACATACTTCAGGATCGAGTTTCCCACACATGGACTTTTGGGGACACATCCGTGTAGCCTTCTGGGGTCGCTACTGCCACTCTACATGGCTGCAGACTCTGCAGTAAATGTTGGGGATGCATAAAGCTCACTTTCGCAGTGGATGATTAGGACAAACACGTAGTGCGTCTGGACCATCTCTCCTCGTGGCTGTCCATTCCTTGAAGAACCATCTTGCGTTTTCCTGAGTCAGCCTCCCCCACACTGGACCCTCGCTCCTCGGGTTCTTCCTCCCCAGGATGTGATGGCCCAGCTTCGCTCTCCTCCTCTCCTCGAGTGGCCCCAGAACGGCGATTCCAGTTCATCCCCGACTCTCCAGCCAGTGCTCCACGGGCCTCTGCTGGAGACGGAGGACCGATCCCGGTGACGCACGCACCTCGCCGTGTGCCAAGCCGTGTCTCCCTGGGGGGGCGTTAGTGCAGCTGACTCTGAATGCTTTGAAGTGAAGGAATTTAAAGACATCCCATTAGATTTAACTGTGTCGCGACACCGTTTTGCATTACACAGGGGAAGTTATATGTATTGATACAAGGAAAAAGCAAGGAAGGGGGTCATAATGACACGAGCCGAGTCTCTCTGGATGGAGGGATTATTGCTGTTACTTGCTCCCCATTATTACTTACTTCTGCCATCAACTTTTTCTCTAGTGAGCCTATTAATTATTTTGTAATTTACCCCCAATTTTCTTTCTTGGGTTTTTGGAGACAGGGTCTCTTTGCAGTTCAGGCTGCCCTGAGCTCACTGTGTAGTCCAGGCAAACCTTGAGCTCACAGCAATCATCCTGCCTCTGCCTCCCGAGCGCTGGGATTACAACCATGAGTCTCCACACCTGGCCCCCAATTTTCTTTTTATCTTGCATATGTGAGACAATTTTTCCAGCTTGCTGAGGTCTCTTTGGACTTTCTCAGGTAAAACTAGTACTCCTCTAGCAGGTTCTGAAAGTGGTCAGAATCTCAGTAATCTCATTGGAAGGGTTTCCAGGTCTCCTGTGGACTCCAAATCCTTGCTTGTTCAAGTCGTGTAGGTAAAATGATATAGCATTTGCATATAATCAAAGCACATCTTGCTGTATACTTTAAGCCACCTCTGGGTTATTTATAATGCCTAATAAAATGTAAGTGCTATGCAGATGGTTGTCATGTTGTATAAGGAACAAGGACAAGGAAAGATCTAGACATGTTGCATATGGATTAGATAAGTGTATTTTTAACCTGCAGTTGGTTGAAGCCAGGGGCACAGGGCCCACAGATAGGAAGGCCAGCGCCACACACTTGTTGGTGCCAGGCAGAAAACTGTAAGCAAAAGGTGGAGACGGGAGGTTGGAGTTCAGGGAGGGCTTGGCTGGGACAAATTGTTTGTCATTTGCTGGGATGAAAGTCCACCTAAAACCTGGGGACATGCTAAGAAATCAATGAGTCTCTGCTTCTTTTTCTTCTCAAGTCTGCAGCAGGGAGCCTGGATCTATTCCTCCAGTGGCTTGGCCTTCCTACATGGTACGGTTTAGATCTGAGGTACTCCCCAGAGCTCCCTGTGCGGGATGCGGCTGCACTGCGGTTGCTACACCCCGTGGTGGACTCGTCCAGCGCTGAATGCGCTGTTAGGAGGCGGCGCCTGGGGGAGGTATCCCTGAGGCCCGGGCTGGACGTGGCGGTTCTCCTCCTGGCCTCCTGCCTGCTCCCTCTCCCTCCTGGCTGCCTAGTTTGAGCAGCTGTCCTCCATCCAGAATTTTCCATCGTGGTGTTCCTGCCTCAGAGCTGACCATGATGTAAACTAGACTCAGAATAAACCTGTCCCCCTTTAAGCTATGGGAATCGGGCATATGGTCACTATAAAGGAGAATGACCAACCCAGTCCTTCTCCTAATCTGGGGTTTCTGAGCCCTCGTGGGGGGAGAAGAGGCAGCTATGGAAGCTCCCCGAGGGGTAGGTGGCTTAGAGGTTTCAGTCAGGGGGTGCTGAGTGCAGCAGGAACTCTAACGCAGTGACACGCTGGCTGACACGAGGCGGGTTGTCTCGGTTCATCATCCCCAGAAAGGGAAGGGTGCTGTCTGCCAGGAGATCATCGGAGGACACCTGCAAACCTGGGGCACCATGGCTGCCACGTGGCCAAGGGGTGGCCCCAGCAGTCGTGGCAGGGACACTTTCCATTCCACTTGCTCGGAGCAGCACTCAGCGAGACCCCAAATCGCACTGAGTAGCAGCCGCTAACCGCCGTCTGATGAAGATTCGAGTCCCACACCGGAGCCTGGGAAAGTAACAGAAACAAAGACCCCAAACAGACACAAATCCCTCCCTGAATTTTTGAGAAACATCATCTTCCTGATAATCAACTTCTTCATGCTGTGTTTAAAAAATATTTATTTATTTTACTGTACCAGGGATTGAACTCCCAGCCTTTGCATTGAGCTATGCTTTTTTTGAGGCAGGGTCTTCATAAGTTACTAATTACCCCAGCTGGGCTTAAACTTGTGATCCTCCTGCCTCAGCATCCCAGAGTTCTGGGTTTACAGATGCCACCACTGGGACATTGTCACATGGGCTGGCAGACCCCGGGGGGCAGGGAGGGTGGCTTGGATGGGAAGCAACAGTTTCTGGCTTTCTTGCTTCTTGGCTTCCTACAGAGCTGATTTTCACTGTGCAGCAGTTTGGAGCTTAGCAAGGTGCCAGGGGTCAGTGTCTGACTAAAACCTCCCAGGAACTCTCCAGAGAGACGGGAAGGTTGTCAGCCAGATGTGGTGGAGGCCTGTGACCCTCGTGTTCTGGATGCTGAGGCAGGAGCATTGCATGCTGAACCCCAGCGACGTAGGGAGATCCCGTCTCAAAATCTGAACAGTGAGAAGGGCTGGGAATGGGGTTCAGTGCAGAGGCCCTCGGTGCAGTGCTCAGTACCAGAGAAAAGGAGACAGAGAGGGAAGGAAATAAAAGTCGGTTCTCTCCAGTGGTCACTGGCAAAATTCCTCCTTCTAAAGAATTCTGGGAACATTCCTGGGAAGTATTTAGAATCCCATTGATTGGAGAATTTTATAGTAGATCAGGGTTGGACTCAAGAGGGAAAATAGTGATGAGTGCCAGGCATGGTGGTGCATGCCTGTAATCCCAGCACTTGGGAGGCTGAAGCAGGAGGATCTCAAGTTTGAGTCCAACCAGGGCAACTTAACTGAGTGACACTCTGTTTCAAAGTTTAAGAAAAACAAAAATGGCACTAGGGACGTAGCTCAGGGCAAAGGACTTGGGTTTAATCTCCAGTACTAAAAATAACTAAATAAACACAATAAAACAGCGGTGACTTCAGTGCTGTGTCAGTGTAGATCCGAACTAGATCTCCCTGTGGGCCTTGGATGGTGGGCATCTTTAAGAACCTCCGAGAAAGGAAATGCCCAGTGGGATGAGGGGACCCACACCCAAGGGGCCTCAGAGCTGCCATGAAGCCCTTAAGTTAAATTAGTTTAATTTCCTCTTTCATTTTCCAAGCCTTGCTCTGGAGAGAGCGCTCAGGTGAACGTTCCCTTGAATTCTGATGCTGGGAAATTCAGAGCCCTGAACTTTGCTTCCAGAGACTTGCTTTGGCACCTTGCGCTCGGGCTGCAAGTTTAACTCTTCTCTGTGTGTTTTTTTAAGTGCAAACAGACTTGCCCAGATACTGGACAACCAGATCAGCACAACCACTCTGGGGCCGCCCACAGGGATGCCTCCCTCCGCCAGCGAACTTCCCAAGAGCTTGTACTCTGCATGGAAAACTAAGATTAAAAAAAAAAACTCCGGAGATTCAGTGTTGATGTTTTGTTCTTTTCCCACAAGGCGACAAGTTAGGGGAGATGCAAGTGAGCAAACAGGAAGAAAAGCAAAGGCTGGAGACGCCCACCCGCTGGGAATCATATTTCTAAGCGGTGGTAAGAGCCGCTGCTGGTCTGTTGGTGTCCTTTTTGTTCTTATTAGATTTCAAAACAAGATCAAAGCCCTCGGAGATGGAAAGGATCGAAACCGTGCTCCTTCGGCGAGGACTTCCGTGGGTTCTGCGGCTTCCGCGTGGACGAGATGCCCGTTGTGACTTCAGGCGGAACATCCGGGGCCGCCCGCGTCCCGCCCACAGGGGCTCGGGGGAGCCTCGGGGATCTTCACCCGAGAGAGGAAGGGGCAGCGCGCCTGCAGATGTGAACCCCCACCAGCGCGTGTCCCCTGCTTCAGGCCGGTACGAGCCCACCAAACCTTCTCTTCGCCGGGGGCCGTCAGGTTGTCACCCCGGGCCGCGCTGCCTCTGTTTCGGTTTGGGGAGGTGCTTTGTCGCGCTGGTAGAAAGACAAGTTACCGGCCAGAGTATGTCCTAGTCTCTAAGCTACCCGGGGATGGGGTTTTATTCTCAGCCACACCTTAGGCCAGTGTCAATTTGTCATGAGTGAAGGACGTGTGTAAATACTTCCCAGTTCTTGCGTTTTGGGGAAACTGAGGAACGAAGCACAAAACATAGGAACATTTTGGCACAAAGAAGAGAAAGACCTCTGGTAGTGTTGTGGTTACTATAATTACATAGCAATTTCCTTTCAGCAATCCGTGATGCCCACAAGCTGAATGTACGCGGTTAACTTCAATTTTATTGACCTCATACATTTGTTTATATTTACCTGTACATTTACTTTCATTTTATAGTTGTAATAGACCTATGAGTAAAAGCCATTTTATGTTTACACACACTGGGAAAACATTATAATAAAAATATATTAGATCCATCCTGAAGGTTTGAAAGAAGAATTTCTTTCGAAGGAACCTGTCTATAACTTTATTTAAGAAACAGTAGAAGTCAGGGGTGGGGATGCACACTTGTAATCCCACCACTTGGGGAGGCTGAGGCAGGAGAATCTCAACTTTGAGCTTAACCCCAGCAACTTAATGACTGAGTCTCTTGTCACCATTTCTCAGGTGGAAGAAGGTGAAATGAACTGGTCACTGATTAGGGACAGCGGCCAAATTAAAGTTTAAAGGACACCCTTTGAAATGTACCATAGGCTTTAAAGAGGAGTTAATCTCACAGAATAGCTGAAGATTTAGTTTTTGTTTTCAGTATGCAAAGGGCTGGACAATGGGAAGATGCCACTGATGTTCAGGGTTTGCTTGGGTCACTATCAGAAGATCTTCTGCCTTAGGACCCCCTGTCTCTAGAATGGACCAGCTGATACAGGACACAAGGGGGCATCTATAAAAGGGTGGGTTAGATGGGCCTTGATCTGGAGTCATGTGATTCTCTGACCACGTGTTAAGGATGGTGCCCAGGCATGGTGCCCTTCTGGCTGCATCTGTGCTTCCTTTGTCTTCATCTGAGCTCTTGGTGTGTGGGTGACTAGTTCTGGAAGCTCCACTCCACAGGCAAAAGATGAACTTGAGCCTGGGGCCACTCAGGCAAAATCTACAATGAGCTGGAACCCTCGAACCCACTCATCTTGTACGCTGAAGCCTCCACCATTGCTGACACATTTTGTGGCTCCTGGGCTGCCCAGGTGCAGCCCTCTAATACAGTGCCCCTGTTTACATCGCCCAGATATGAGTTTGAAAGGGCAAAGACCACGGTATTTATCTGTTTACAAGGGTAGTGTGTACCTTCTCAGCGTGTTTTAGCTCATCTCTGTCCTCTTTCCTCTCTCCTTTTCTTTTGCCCTTTTCCAAGAAGTCATAAAAAGCAAAATCACAGGTTTGGTGTGAAAAAAGCCTGGTCACACGGAACCGAAATGTGTTTCTGGAGTTTGAGCATCCACCACCAATCTCCAAATTCAGGTCTAGAAAATGCCTGATGAATAAGATAGCAGAGACATTCAGGAATTCGGGGCAGAGGAGGAACAGCTGATTAGGAGCCATCTTAGAAACTTTATCATTGCGGGGACACAATATCTGACACCCACCATTTGAGGGAGGAGAGTTTTATTTTGGTTCACAGTTTCAGAGGTCTTAGTCTATGGTCGGCGGTTTCCAAGGCAAAAAGGGTATAGTGGAGGAGCCCAGCGGAGAGCAGCTCACATCATGGTGAACAGGAACCAGTGAGAGAGGGAGGAGCTAGGGAGGGAGACATACCTCCCAGGCCACACCCCCAGTGATGCTTCCTCCAATCAGACTCCACCTCCTAATAGCAAGTTGGTTCTAGCACCACCATGATCCAATCACCTTCCAGAAGCTCCGCCTCCAAACGCGTGAGGTTTTGGGGGACTTATTAACTACAAACATGACGGAACTTGATGATCTGCCAGCCCAGCTGTAGATCTGCAGCTCAGATCAAGCAGGAAGCTGATGCATTAGCAAAGGGCAGGCCTTGGGCACCTGAGTCCAGCCACCTGGCTTGAGCCCGACTTGTGGGCCGCCTGGTTCCCCCTGCAGGCTGCAGACTCCTCCTCATCCGGCTGTCACTCAGCAGCATTCTGTGCAAAGTGGGACCAAGACAAACGGCACATAAAGCAGTCAGCTCATTCTCTGGATGGCCCGGGAGAACGGCCCACTCCACCTGACCTCGCGTTGTGAAACTGGGCTACTTTTCAGGAGTGAGAGGCGGAACAAAAAACAAAACCCTGTATCAGATGGGAAAAAAAAAATGGCTTCTGTAACCGTGAGAAATGGCTTAGGAGCTGGAGAGGGTGGCTCCCAGCCCTCTGACCCCTTTCCTTTCGTCTCAGTCTTTTCCATTTCTTCTCTTCTAGCCACCAGGTTAAGTAAAAGCATAAAGAAAGCACTTTTAGAAATGACATGCGGACCCAAAGCCATGAGCATAGACGGCTTGAACATCTGTCAGAAACGCCATCTGTGATACTTCCTGCTGTATAATTAAGGGGAAAAAGCAGAAGACAGCAGGAATGGCCAGAGGCTGGCATGGGCCTGAAGGCTTGTGTGACAGGGAGGACAAGAAAGACCGTCAGAGACCAGCCCTGAGACGACGGTGACAGAGAGCGGTAGAAATGGACGTCACTGCTCACACTATAGATGATACAATCGTCAACATCCGGTGAAGGAGCAGGGACTTTCCTTCAAGTGGGAAGCCCCGCAGTGACCAGAAGAGGTGGGGTTTCCGGTGTCCCCGAAGGATTGGGGACGAGCGGCTTCTTGGCAGCTTCACTTTTCTCTCCCTCTCCTCTCGTCCTGTTTCATCAGACTGCCCTTAAACCTGCAGCTTTTCTGGTTCTTGGACAACACAGAGACCTCAAAATGCTCTTATTAGAAGTAACAGACTCTTTGTTACTGACCATTTTCTGCTCGCATGTAAATGAACACCAGTTCTCAAAGATCTCCAAAGAAAAATGGCAACTGAAGTGTGTATAGCTGTATTGCAGGACAACAATGAACTTCCGGGCTGGTTCCCTGGAAGGGGACGGGGCTGTGCCAGAGCAGCAGGCTCCGCCATTCCCTCCAGGCTCCCTTCTGTGACTGAAGGCGACTTCCATGGCCGCCCAAGCACAAATGTTCCCACCTCGAGCTTGTGGTTGCCACAGCAGGCAATGTCCGGAGGCAGCAGGAGGCCAGGTACACACTGGCCAGGTCAAGGTCAGCGCAACCCCTCTCTTCTCTAGGCTCACAGCCTCTGCACCAGGACTGCCGAGGAGATGCCAAGTGCCATGCTCTGCGACAGCTTTGGGGGAGGTGTGGGCAAGGGCTGGCTGGCTCTGAGACTTGTACCTTTTGTAAGACCAAACCCCCAAACCACAGAAGCCCTCTGTCCCACCTCAAGGACTCCCCTCCTGATCTCAGCCTGTGCAGAGACTGATGCACATGAATAGCCAGGGATGTGGGTTCATACCTCTTAGAACTCTGGGAGGCTGAGGCAGGAAGATTGCAAGGTCCAGCCCAGGCTGAGCAACTCGGTGACTTAAGGACACTGTTTCAAAACTTAAAAAAAAAATTGGAAGCTCAATACAACGGACTTGGGCTCAGTCCATGAAAAGATAAAGGCAAAGGAAGCTGCGTTGGGAAATGCTGAAGTGTTTATTTCACAGGGTGGGAGAGGGGAAAAGGCATGGTCACTGAGAAGATGCCACCAACGAGACACTGTGAACCTCACACTGGGCAACGGAGCAGCTACAGGGTTTGATTCTGGGCAGGGCTGGCCAGAGAGTGGGAGGTGGCAGAGGGCAGCGCACAGCAAGGCCGAGCCGTGTCCCTGGCTGAGAGCCTCCGAGTGGGGCCGACCCGCTCCCCTCTCAGCAGCTTTGTCCCCATCATGTGAGTGACAGAGCGGCAAGCTCAAGGCCACACAGCAACACCTGCTCTGCTCACAGCACACACTCAGATACACACGCACGCACGTCCAGCCACGCAGCACACAGGTGCACACACGCGGATGCATGCACACACGTCCATATATTAACTCTGATTTACAAGTGCACCCTAACCAGAGGGCAGTCGGAAAGCAAGGGCAGCTGCTGCGAGAGGAGATGACCGCCTTCTTCCCTGTCGCTGGCAGAGCTCGGGGTGAATGTGGTGAGTGCGAAGCGTCTTCGAGGTTCCTGTGGCTCACGGTCGGGCGGCTTCCTCATGGAGGGCTCTGCGGTGATGCAAGTTAAGACTCTGTACTGGACTCTGGGTCCACAGTCGCAGAGCTGCGCCCATATGCTTTGGGCTTCCTGGCGTCTTGCCGCTGAGCCCCAGCCTGCACTTGCCTTCCTGTGGGCCCAGGTGGCAGGGCCGGTGGTGCACTTTCCTAGGAGCCACCTCTCCAGACGGCCAGCCTAGGCAGGCCACTTCCTCCCAGGCCACCTCAGAAACTTTCAGAGTGCAGCCCCAAAGCCACCTTCATGGGAAGGTTTGGGGGCTGCAGCTGCCTTGGGCTGTATGTGAGCATCAGAACAGAAGTGATCTCAGAGGAGACAGTCTGACAGCCTTGCTGCTTCCTCCGGGTAAAGGGGGTGATGATGTCATGGAAGCCTCATCCCGCTGAGGGCTGCAGTGAAATCCAGAAGCTGCTGCAAAGGACGCAAGAGAGGAGGGGACCCTGCCAGCCCAGGTCACGACATCGGGGCAGGAGATGACACAGAGGCGATGCCCAGTCTCATTCGACACCAGCCCACATCCAGGGCACAGAAGACGCAACTCCCAGCTTCCCAGAGACAGGCTGGGGGCTTTTGCAGGGTGCAGGAGCCTCGGGGCAGCTGAACGCCTGAGAAGGACTCAGTCAAGGCCACCTGCTGCTGTAAAGGGGCCCTGGAGGCCCAGGAGCACCTGTTGGCCCTGCTGTCTCTGCACGGCGTGGCTGCCCTTGAGGACGGTTGGGCCCTGTCCTGGGCTGGGCTCTGTGAGCCCCAGCCCCTTCCAGCTACTTGATGGAGTTCTTAATTGTCCACCTCTGTCCCGTGCAGCTGCGGAGGATGAGGTCAATGCCAGCCAGGCCGCGGTTCTCCACCTCCAGGCAGCGCCCTGTGCCCTTATTCATGATGGCTCCATTCTGGGAGGGGAAAGGAGGGAACAGACAGAGAGATTCACCACGATAGCTCCTGGGTACATGAACTCTGCCAGGTTTGAGGAGCTGCACCAGGTTGCATTGTTGGGGATGGAGTTAGGATGGGGAATTTCCTGGGATATTGTGATCTGAGCTTCTCAGCCTTGCTGGCCAAGGATTGTTAGAGGCTTCAGGGAAATTGTGATGCTCTCTGCTCTCTGGATTTATCAGAACTCAAGTGGCCGGGTCTTAGCATAGGAATCAGGGAGGCTGCCCCCGCAGAAATCCCTCACATTCCTCACTTAGGTGTATTAGATTCCCAAGCTTGACCCAGGCTGAGAGAGCTGGGGTCCTAGCTCCCCTTTAGGGGGACTTCTGGGGAGGCCAGGCTTCCCTTGGTGGCCCCACCTGTGGCTCACGTACCTGGATGAAGTTCCAGCGCTTGTACAGGCTGCTCCTGACCTTGTCGCAGTCGAGGAGCTGAGGCAGCCGGCTCTTGGAGTTGTCCACCAGGCAGCGGGTGTCAGGCAGGAGCGTGGTGGTGCCCAGGGCACCCAGGTGCAGGAAGCCTTCCTTGGTATAGCGGGCGAGCTGGAGAGACAGCAGGTGGAGGGAGAGGGGGCGGAGCAGAGGTGAGGCCAGGAGGGGAACGGTGGCAAAGGCCTGCCCTCTTATCTCTGCCTGAGGTTAGTTCTGCTGTCCTGTGCCCTGTTTTTTTCCCAAGCACACTCAACTCACATTGCCCAGAGGAGCAATTCCCGGGCGACATTCATCCCTGAAGGTGTTAAAATAAAAACATGGTGAGGTGCCAGACTTTAGAAAAGAAATTGTTCTCATTTTTTTGGCAAGGTGTTAGCCTAAGATGGAGACAATAAGGCTAGAGAAACGGTAGATTATTCCAACCTTTTAAAAATGGGGTTTCTACATGTACACATTGTCTTTTTAAAATGTTCATCTTTTTGACTCAATAAACCTCTATCAGAAATCTATCCAAAGGGAATAGTCAGAGTTGTGAACAAAGGTTTACACAGGAGCCATTTATTGCAACATATTTATAATGGTGAAAGATGCAGAAACAAGAGGTGTGACACATTCCCGGTACGTGGTCTGTGCACACCTACTGTGCTCAATGCCTGAGGAGTTCTGCAGATTGCAAAAATACCCATGTTGCCCTCCTTCCATCTACTTATCCTTGTAATGCTTTGCAGCAGCAACTTGCAATTTGCACCAGGCAGTGCAATTGGTTTTCCTATTCCTCGAATATTGGTTGGTTTTGTGAATTGCTTTGACCAACAGAAAGTGGCAGAGACAACGATGCCCTTGGTCCTAGACTAAAATTTTGACCTTCCAGCCTTCCATTCACTCTTGGAACCCACTTGCTGCCATGATAGTAGCTCAAGCTGCTCTCTGGAGATACATGTGACCCAAACCAAAAGCCAGTCAACTAGATGAAGCCAACCTAGATTGTGCAGCCCTCAGCCAACCTGCAAGCTTTGCAGAAAAAAATTCAGGCAAAATCAACTCAGCCCAATCCAATCCAGTTCATAAAACCATCCAGCTACCCTATAGACTCACGAGTAATATTAAGCTATATATTTGTTATGCAGCATTAGCTGACTGATACAGAGGTGACGTTTCCCGGCAGTCTTTCCTGGTAATCTATGGCAGGGCTCGTGCTAGGCTAGCACCCTCTTCTCTCAGTTTCCCTTTCTTGGAAAGTTAAAAATCACCATTCTGTCTAAAAACAAATGTGTTCACCCAGCTCTCACGCTACAGCCAAGTAATCAAAATACATGTCTAGAGGAGCATGTTATAAATGTGGTGGGTACCCTGATTTATCAATGGAAGCCAGATCGATTCGGCTGAACCGTACAAACACGTGTTGAGGCATCCTCCCGCAAGCGCAGCCTGGGCCAGGCTTCTGGAAATGGGGTGGGGCTGCTCCCACTGAACGATCCCAGTGCAGCTGAGGACAGAGTGAGACGCCAGCGCAAGCCTTCATACCTGTTCACACCATCCTGTGAACCAGGTGCCGGCTTTGCATTGTTTCTAAAAGAGGGATAAGTAATGTGTAATTGTTATGGCAACACTGTGAGATAGACTCTATCATCGCCTCCATTTTATGATCAAGGAAACTGAGGCATCAAGACATCTGATCACCTGGCTGTGTCTTGGTCTCTCTCGGAGGGTCTCTAGAGTCCCGGCAACAGGCTGCTCTGGCCCAGCAACCCCGCAGCACAGGGGCATCCCCAAGATTGCTCGCTGAGGCATAAAGCAGGAAGTTCTCTCTGCTCAGGAACATAAGTGATTCTTACTGGTCGGTGACTCAGCCTCTGCAGGGGTCTCATCTCCCGGTGAAACCTACTGAAAAACCTCGGCTCCGATCACAAAAGGAGACCTGGCCTGTCCCCTGCCCCCTTTAAGAAAGTGACAGGGGGTTTATTAAGTGCCCTCGAAAGTGACGCCGTTAACATGCGCTCTACACCCAAATTAGTTCCGAATCAAAGTAATTGTTAGAGGCAAAATGGTAAGAAAATCAGAAGCCCTCCCTCCTCCACCCAAAACAATGTTTCCCTGAATATATTTAAATTCATCCAATGCAAGTGATGAATGTGGCAAGCTGCCTTTATGTTCAGGGGAAAGATATACACAGCTGCATATTGAAATTATGAATCAATCTATTATCCAGCAGGCAAATGAACAGTGCTGAGGACATTAATTAACTGAGCATATCTCTGACCCAGATGTTTAAAGAGCGAAGCTAAATGCCACCGGCAGTTAGAGGGTCTTCTTTTGGAGGTTTTTTGGAACTCAAAAACGACGAAGTCCATTTGACCAGGACTTGCAGACGAACAAGGGCAGCCCTGACCCATGCAGCTGTTAGAGAGGGTGGGGCGGGCGAGAGGGCTCTGGCAGGATTTAGTTTTGGGGGATGTCACCAAACATGCTGGGTCACTATGTGCGGCCTCTGTTGGGGTGGCTAAGAGTCCAACACCCGGCTTGTTGCATGAGGAGGTCAAGAAGAGGTCACTATGGTTGGAGAAGAAGGGGCTAGAGTTATGCTGACAAAGAATCTCATATTTGCTTTTGATCCAAATGCAAGAGGTTGACTTCTTATTGACCAAATCTTCCCATTGATTTTGCTCCATTTCTGGACTGGGTGCTTCTATAGTGGAATCTGCCTACCATGGCTGCTCACTCTCTCTTCTTTCTCCTTAAGCCCATCTCCCACCCTGAGCTGCTCCTTCCGTGGTGTCTCCACTAACTAGTCTGGCCCCGAGTCATCTTCTCTCAGTTTTGGATCCACATGATTCCACAAGCTTTAGTGTCTCTTCAAGACGAGGCTGGATCTCATTTTTCTGTCTTGCACATTTTGATCATCCATTGACCAGTCGACCGGTGTCTCAGTTGCTTCTACTTTTTGGCTATTGTGAGCCACACTACTATGTACAATGTTTTGTTCGTGCACATTTTTTTTTTCCTGTATGAGAATGTATGTTTCCAATTGTCTTTGTTGCTGCGTCCTATGGTAATTGTATGTGTAATTGTTTGGATAAATGTCCAACTAATTTTCAAAGTAGCTGCACCTATTTTATATTCTCACCATCAAAAAATGGCAGTGCCAATTTCTCCACACCCTGGCCAGATCTTGGCCTTATGTGCCTTTAAAAATGTCCAGCTATCTGAGTGAGTGTCACGTGGCCAGAATGCTTTCGACTTGCATTTATCTAATAATTAATCACATTGAGCATCATTTTGTATGCTTTTTTGACCAGTCTATATCACCTTTGGGAAAATGTCTATTCAGGCCTTTTGTCCATTTTCTTTCTTTATTTTTGATATTAACTCTCACAAAGTTGCTGTGACTGGCCTTGAATTTAAGATCCTACTGCCTCAGTTTCCCTAGTTGCTAGGGTTATAAATGTACACCATCACACCTGGTAAACTTTTGCTCATTTAAAGAAAATGGGTCTTTTTTTGTTGTTGTTGCTGAGTTGTAAGAAATTCTGTATATACTCTGGATAGCAAACCTTTTGTAGGTATAAAATATGCAAGTATTTTCTTCCCTCCTATGAGTTGTTTCTCTTTTTTGATAGTGTCACGGAAGCATAAAAGTTTCTGATTTTGATGAAGCTCAGCTGACCTTTTGCTCCGGTCACTTATACTTTTGATGTCATATCTAAGAAATCACTGTCAAATCCAAGGTCGTGAAGGTTTACCCTCCCTCTGTTTTCTAAGACTTTTATCATTTTAGCTCTCATATTTAGGTCTTTGATCCATTTTGACTTCTTTTCCTGTGTAGTATAAGAGAAGGGCCCAAATACTTTCTTTTTTATGTGGCTACCCCATTGTCCCAGTGTCCTTTGTTGAAAAGGCTATTCTCTCCCTATTGAAGTATCTTGTCACTCTTGTCAAAAACCACTGACTGTCAATGTGAGGATTTATTTCCAAGATTTCTGTACTCATCCCTTGATCTCTATGTCTCTTTCTACCAGTACTACACTGTCTTGATTATTATAGCTTTGCCGTAAGTTTTAGATCTCACATGAGTGATCCTTCCAACTTCATTCTTTTTTCTCCATAGTATCCTGGCTCTTCTAAGCCTCTTGTAATTTTATATATATGTTAGAATCAGCCTCCCATTTCAGCAAAGAAGGCAGGTACGATTTTGGTAGCGACTGCTTGGAAACTAGCTCTGTTTGGGGAATATTCCCATCTTGATGTTCAGAACTGCTTTGTCCATGGCTTTGTTTACTGTTTTTTGTTGTTGTTTTTAGTAGGCATGTGAGATATGTGATGAATGTATTCATCATGGGGAGTAGGTACATGCCTATGTCGCGTCTTAATGTTGTTTTACGTCTTCGCCCTCTCTGTCTCCCCTCTGCCTCCACCTCTTGATCTCTTTCCGTCTGCAGGAAGTCTATTTCCTTGTTTTCTATTATTTTACTCTTTAAATTATTTACGCTTTGAGTTTCCCATGTAAGAGATGCCATAAATATTTAACCTTCTGTGTCTGATTTATTTCACTTGGCATTGTGGTCAAAAGAGTTAAAGACATCATACGACAACGGTATACAAATCCTCGTGCTTAGAACGGCACAGCTAATATCCAGCCTTTGGATCTGTGGACACCAGATATTTTTTTCAGTTGGAATGTTAATTTTTCTCAACATCATTTTGTAATTTTCAGTGTATAAGCCTCGCACACTGTTGGTTCAATTTATTCCCATGCATTTTATCCTTTTGTGATGCTATTGTACAGGGAATTGGTTTTTAAATCTCCTTTCCAGAATATTCATTGTTAGTGTAAGCGGTATCTTTAAGAGACTTCTCGACCTCAGACAACCACTGTAGTTCCTTCCGCCACACTGAGCTGTGAGCTCTGCCAGACTCCTGGGTTCTTCCTCTCACAGGGCCATGGCAGGTGCTGACAGGCCACACCTGCTGCAGGCCCCTCTTCTAAAGTGTCTGCACCACACAGACACTTTTATTCTCTCCTAACAGCCAACCCCCTCCTCATCCTTCCCATCCTTTCCAGCTTCTGCCGTCTCCCAGCCTGGTGTCCTGGGCGCTCACCCTCCTCAGAGGATCTCACCTCTCACTTGGCTGATCAGCTGTCTCCTCTACCTGTCTCCTTTCCCTTTTTCTCAGTCCCTCTGGTCTCCAACAACACTTCGTCCTGCAAATATCACTGGCCGTTACCTTCCTCTCCTTGTTCAGTTTTCAATCAAGCTATAAACATGACCAAAGCTCTGTACCCAGAAAATTTCTCCCCACTCACAACTACAGTTACCTCCTAATATACTCCCTGAATCTCTCTTCTCTTATTCCTTAATGCCTTACAAATTGGTTTGTATCACTGTGACTTCATTGATCTCCCCAAAGTCACTGGAACCATGAAGTTTTTCTTTCTGTGCTCCCACTAGGGGCAGACGCTGTATGGGTGCCAGTGACACAGGCCCTCACGCCTCCCCTTTCGTGAAGATCTTTCTATTTCCAGGGCTTGCCACAGCACCTCTGGGCTAACTGAATGAATTATACCAAGTTTCTGTTTCCAAAAAACTTTTCTTCTCAGTTCTAAATTTGCACATCTAAAAATCTGCTTGACAAACTAACTTGGGTGTCCAGGGAGCATTTCAAGTTTATGTAACCAAAATTGATTTCATCTTACGGTGCTCTCAATGCCTTCTATACATTCATCAGCATCTCTAGGCTAACTTCATCCTTTGAGACACATCGGCTCCCCCTACGCTTACCAATCTCTCTGAATTTCAAATCCAGTCAGTTAACAAACTGTGTCGGGACTCACCTCTATTGCTGTCTCTCTCTTCTAACCCATCTTCATCTCTTGATTTGGGGAATGTAATACACTTCTAACTTGCCCCCCAGCTCCTACGAATCTTTCACCAGCGTCTCTATCAGAATGGTTGCTTTTAAAATATCACCTAAAATTAAGTTGCTTTATTTTTCAAGTGATGAGATCTTGCTGTGTTGTTCAGGTTAGTCTCAAACTCACGGGATCAACTGATCCTCCCACCTCAGCCTTTGAGTAGCTGGTCCCACGGGCATGTGCCACTATGCTTGGCTTAAAGTTATATTACTTTAAACTGGATCATGATCATGCCACCTCTCTGCTCCAAATCTTCCAAGGGCTTCTCATCTCGATTGGCACTGTGGTTATGTGGTTACTAGGAATCAAGCTCAGAACCTTGCCCTTGCCAAGCAGACTCCGGAACCACTGAGCTAAAACCCCTGGCCCAACGCTATTATTTCTTATCTAGTTTGTTGTTTGGCTCCATCCAGTGAAATGTAAGTTATACAAAAACAGAACTTTTTGGTCTTCCTAGTTCACTGCTCTGTATCCTGGCGCACAGAAGATGTTTGATAAATATTTGTTGACATCGTGAATGAACGACACACTACCTGCCTTCAAGGTTACTCATGGAGGTTACTCCAGCTTACTCATGGAGGCAGCCAGGTGTAAAGACGATGATGAGAAGTCTGAAATAATTCTAGGAAATACAAAGAGTGGGTTCAGAGAATCAGGATAGAGGGCTCCTAATTCAGAAGAGGGAGGTCAGAGAAGGCTTCCCAAAGGTAGGTTATCTCAGTTACTTTCCAAATAAAATATCTGACACCCAAGATGCAATGGAGGTGAGGCCTATTTCGGCTCAGTTTCAGTCCTTGGTTGGCTGCTTCCGAGGCAGAGTGGCATGGTGGCAGGCGTGGAAAAGGAAAAATCGCTTGACCCGTGGCACCCAGGAAGCAGAGAGAGAAGGGAGGAGCCAGGGACAAAAATGCATGCTTCCAGGTCACATGCCAGTGACCAGCTCCAACCAGGCTACACCTCCTAGAACAACACTCAGCTCTGAACTCACCAATGGGTGAGTCCCCTGCTGAGTACAGAGTCCTCATGAACCAATCACATTCCAAACACAGGAGACTTTAGGGGACATTTTAGATTTGAACCAGAACAAAAGAGTATCTAAGCTAAGCTCTGACAGAGTCCTCCAACTAAGTTCGAAGGCAGCTTGACCTTTGCGTCCAAAGGCCTGATAACCGAGAAGATGGGCACTTTGAATGATCCAAGAATAGTTCACCATGATGGATTGTACGGGTGGGGAGCAGAGATACAACGAAGGTGAGAGTCTGTCACACGGACACATCCTGCTCGGGAACCGGGGCTTCCTGGTGAGAAGTCCTCCAAAGACAATGTGATCATTGAGTGGAGAAGGAACTGCACTAGGGCCTGATGGAGCCGAGCGACTGAGGGAGGTCCGGACTCAGGAAGTGCCCGTGACAGAGAGAAGAAGGTGGACTGGGGAGGTGCACACAAATTGAGAATTATTGCATATTCCCAGCAAACCCAATATTTTATTATTATAACTTTTATCATTGTACTATGTGCTTCATCTTTAATAATGCGTCTTGTTTTCAATTTCATACTGATGAAGTCACTCCAGCTTCCCACGCTTCTGAATCTGCCTGTCCTTCTCCTCTCGTTTTTTAAAAAAATTTCAACATTTCCCTTTCCTGATGTCTCAGGTATGTCTCTAGAAAACAGCATTGTTGGAGCTTTAAAAATTAAAGATGATGGTCTCTGTCTTTTAACTGGAGATGAGGGTCCACTTGTGTTTATTGTGGTTAATGAAACAGTTAAACTTATTTCTACTACTTTTCTTTGTGGTGTATGTTTACCTTTCCCAGTTTCCTTTTTCTAATTTGCTTCCCTTTTTCAGGGAAGTTATGTTTAGGCTTGTTAAAATGTTATTATATTTACATTATATTGTATTTGTATTATATTAAAATGTCCTCTCTACAGAGTTGTAAATTATATTCCATTTCTATTATTTTATTATTTACTCTTGAAATGTAGCTATTAACAAGTTAGCAAAATTCAGGGTTATTTTGATATACTAACATCCTGTCCTCCCAATAAAGTTTATGGACCTTAAGATGCCCTTTGATCCCTTCTTTCTCACCGTTTAGGATTTTGATTGTATCTCCCTTGCTCCCCAAATTAGACATTATGTTTATGTTTTCATGCAAGAAATTCTTGCTTACATTTATTTATGTGGCTATGAATTTTTTTAATAATTCATCTCTGCCTCATGACATTTCTTCAAAGTCACATCTCTACTTCGTGAAGTAATTCCTTTGGTGACTGTCTGTCACCACAAACATTCTGTTTCTCTGAAAATATCCTGAAGCAATTTGTTACACAGCAAAAGCTCACTGATACAAATATGTTCTTAGGTGACTAAAAAGAATTTCAAAATTTTGTTGGCTGTAATTTCTCCAGAATCTAGCCAGATGGGAATGGGGAGAGCTTTCAAAGTCTCTAATCTGCTGTATTTTTGGAAGTAACCTCACGACCTTTTCTTTATATGCTCATCAACACTAGAGGGAAGACAACCTGTGCAATTTGTCACCTCAGTGTGATGCTCGCTGTCATCAAGGTAATTCTGCTGGTGGAGAGGCATGAATTCTCACATGTGTCCTCATGAGTAACAGGTGTCCGTGCTTCCTTTTCTGCACTGATGCCTGCTCGAAAACTGTACTCAGACTCCTCTGGTCACAGCCAACACAAAACCAGAGCCCAGATCTCTTTTTAGCCTCCAGAATTGCAGACTTGAGTATCCCTGTCACCTGTCCCATTCTCCTGAGTCTCATGAAGATGCCAGTCTTCCACTTCCTGCCTCTTCTCTTACAGTTCCAGCTGTGGCAGTTCTGAGACCTGTGCTGCTGCAGCAGCACCTTCGACAGGTGTTCTCCTACCTCTGGATCCCTCGGCTCCCAGCGACTCTAGCTGGACCAGCAGTCCTGTTAGTCCCCATCTCAACCTCCTTGATGGTCCCACTGACCGGCAAACTAAGCATGCTGTGACTGTCCCATACTTAGGCTCAACTTATCTTTTCAGGCTTAATTCTTGGTTTCCTGGCTTAGACTGACAGATCACTTGACTGTCCTTCCGTCCGTCTTCTCCCTACTCTTTCTCTCTCTGTCTCTGTCTCTGTCTCCTCCTTAAAGGAGGAATTAATCTCATAACATCTGCACAGAGCTCTATTCCTGGAGCCCTTAAATTATTATTTTTAACTTTCAGACAGGTCTCTCTAGGTTGCTAAGCTTTCCAGGCTGGGCATGGACTTGCAGTCCTCCTGCTTCAGCCTCTCCGAGAGCTGGGGTGACAGGTGAGGCCACCATACTGGTTGGCTTGAGTTCTCAAGAAATCAGCCAGCAGCCCATCTGCCTTCGCTGGATGGAGGAGAAACCTGCCTTTCCTTGTCTCATCTTCTCTGGCTCTTTCAGGTGACTTCTTTTCCTTCCATAGTTGTATTTTGTGTACTTTCTTCCACATGGATTTTGGTTATGGCTGTTTTGAGGACACCAGTATCCTACTTATTTCTGTATAGCACAAGGACCAAGAAAAGTATATTGTAGAAAGCAAACACTGTGTAAATGTTTGTGAATTGAAGAGGATTATTCTAGGTTTGGCTGCTGGGCCCAAGAGGGGAAGGGAATGTCATTATCTATGACTCTAATGCACTAGGAAAAAAAATCCTCTGTGCCCAAATACAATTAATTCTCATTTAGGGGAGAAAGGAATTTTCTATTTCAGACGATCTAAGAGACACACACAACTATTAACCCAAATTTAACATCCTTGAGGGAGAGCAGAAATATGCAAGTTACAGCCAGATAAACAAAAAAGCAGACAAATAATTGCAGAATGACTATGGAACACAGAAAACACATTAGACTGTCAATAAAAACACGGCTTACAATTGCTTTACCATTAAGGGTCCCTCTCATCACTTTAAAATCAGGCAGAGTCAGTGTGAAAATACACAGAAAGTGAAAAATGTAGTTTTCTCACCTTTCTCCCAGGAGACAGAGAGATAGGTTTCATTGATTCAAACCTGCTTTGGGATAAAATTTATTTGTTTGTTGTTTGGCTAAAGGCCACGAGCAGTTTCTTACAACTGCATGAACAGGTACATATTCCTAATATTGAAAAGACTTTCTCCTTCTCTTTCCTGAATGTGAGAGAAGCTGGGCCAATCAAAGGAAAAGGCAGGAAGAAATGGCAGGAGCCATTCAGACCAGCCCGGGGGACAAGATCCAGCCCATGGCATGGAGGATACAGGGCCAGGAGCTTCTGTGTCACCAGTGCGCTTTGACACTTACAGAGAACTCTGGCTCCGGGGAAGCCCAGTGACAGGTCCTACACTGAATATATAAAAAATATCACCTCCAAATGATTGGACGGTGGATGCCTGAGAAAGGAAGGCAGAGAAGAGACAGGCTGTGGAATCTGCAGGGTACGGGAACGCTCTGTGTCTTGATTAGGAGGCTGCTTCACAGAGGTGCACGCCTGTCCAAACTCATCAACGTATGCCCTTGGAATGGATGTCCTTTACTGTACCTGCCTCTCACTTTCAGAAAGTTGACTTAGAAATAGGTCAGATATTTCTAGATAGCATGCTGGGTTTCTGCAGAACTGGCCAGCACCTGAGGCCAGCATGGGCCCGAGGTCCTGCCCCAGCGAATGTCTGCCTTCCACCATCAGACACTATGCTGGACTCAAGTACTATATCTTCCCCCAAATGCACTTACTACTTACAGTGAATGTGGTGAGATATCTGTGCCTGAAGCTCTAGTTTGATTTCCCTGCAGGAGGAGTTGGCACTGAGAAAGGGGGAGGGGATCGGGCCCATGTGACCTGTGATGGCGGCTGGGAGCCTGTTGTTGTGGAGAGGCCCAGGACCAGGGCCAAAGGAACAAGAGGAGAGGGGTGGTGAGCAGATTAGTCGCAGGGATCAAGAGCACCTGCCCAGATGTTCTTACGAAGTTCAGCCCTCCCTGCTCTGCTGGACAAGGAAGCGACTCTTTCAGTGACAGATCCCTGGTAAATGCATTTCTCTTCTGTCTGTGTGAAAGGCGTGGGTAACATTGCATCCCAGTGTGGTGTGTAAATGCTGTCTACCACTGCTCTCGTCTTAGCTGGTCTAAGTGCAATCTGCCATGGCCCAATAGGCTCTTCCTTTGCCAGCTCTTCCTGGCTCTGGGCTGTGTTGTCAAGGGGAAGAAGAGAACGGGTAAGGGCTGGATTCTGGGATCTCCCTAGAAATTCCCAGCCCTGCTGCTAAGTAAGCTTTTCCTCCACTCCTCCCCTTCCCTTCTTCTCTCTCTTCCTGCCTTCTCTGTAGAACTGGGGGTAAAATCCAGGGCCTTTGTACTGACTATGTCCCCAGCCCTTTATAAAATTTTTTTTTTTTTAAATTTTGAGACATGGTCTCACTCAGTCGCTAAACTGGCCAGGTTGGGCTTGAATTTAGGATCTTCCTGTCTCAGCTTCCCAGGGTGCTGAGATTATAGGTGTGCACCATCATCATGTCCTGTCCTCTGGGACATTCTGTATATGCTTCACTGGGTCTCAGCATGTGGCACTAAGCCTCTTTACACCACGAATGTCTTTTTCCCTCTTGTCCTTTAGAGGAAGCAACATGTTACTATCTTATTAATTCGTTGGTATGAAACAGTTTAGGAAATCAACATATTTCTTTGAGAAAAAGAGCTAATAAAAATAAAAAATAATAAAAATAGTTGTTTTAGGGTGAAGGATTATGGCTGATCTAAATTTACACTTTTTCTACTCTCTGCTGTTGTTCCTTTAGTCAAAACGACTAAAAATAAAACAACTAGGAACAATTTTCACTTACTTGGCTGTTGAATTTAACACCTCTGTCAAGGTAGACAGGTTCAGTTGGCACTATGTACCACTCTGTTTCCTGTTTGGTCTGAATTCCAAGATTAACGTGAACATAAAACCTTTTTGAATCCCTTTCTGCATCGGGAGGAGAATCTGCCAAACTACTAGGGAGATACAAAACTATTAGCTGAGCTGCTCTACCAGAAAGCTATTTATGACTGTAATTGAAACAACAGCTCAGCCACCATCTGGCAAGAAAGACATAGTACAGTCGCTGCTTCATAAGCTCGAGACCTCTTTAGACAAGATCAAGTACATGCACATTGACTTCCGGGACAACAGGAAATCCAGCTGCTCCACTTCCCGTATGTGGACCGGAAGAGCCCTTGTCAAGGTCAACCAGGGAGGGAATTGAGGATGAGATGGTGTGGAGAAGAGCAGATGCTGGGAAAGTGGCTGGGATCCCAAAGCAAAGCAAGCAGAAGCACTGCTTTGAGGTCTGTGAGGGGGAGGGCAGGAGGGATGCCGGGCGGCCACAGGGCTGGATAGAGGCAGAAGCTAAAAACCCTCCAGAGAATAAAGTCAGAATGTTTTGAATATCTTGAGAGAAGATGATTTAGAGGAACCACAACGACAACTACAACAAAGCTCTTAAAATTCTCACTACCTGTAGCAGAGTGAAATAAATGAATGTGTTGCTCCGAAATGCAGGGCGTGGGGCTTTGCAAATACTGCCGGAAAGATTGGAAGCAGAAAATGCAGTGAATGGGGAAGAACCTCCGTGGGGCTGAATTTCAGAGGTGCGGTGCAGCCCCCGGGACTTATTGCTGCTGCTCTCTGGCTCATCCTGCTTTTGTGCTGCGGAAGTCTTTCTCAGGACCCACAGTCCTGGCGTCCCTATTCTCCGTCCCCACAAGGCCTACGATCCCCTGGTTTGACTTCATCCTGCTTTCCAGGAGCAGAGTCCCACGGGTTGGGGGGAGGGAGGAATAACCGGCTGGCATCTTGCCTCGTGGGAGGGAGGGATGTCCCGGATTGATAGGCCTGTTTTTGGGAGGCAAAACCATCTTCCTTTGAGCATCAACTTCCATGTTCTCTTAATGGTGCCATCACTTTGCCCTGAACCTCAACACCTACCCAGCGTATCTGGAGCCAAGAGGCTTTGAGAGCCATCCCTTCTGCATTCGCTTCCCCATGCTAAGTGCTCGCCGGAGCCCTGTCACTCCAGCGAGGACACAAGCGCCTTATTGGCACCATGCATCATCATGACAAGGTGTTTGGATGATGTATCGCTTAAAAGATGAAGCCATCAGAGAATGAGTCCAAGATCAGATTAAATTTAATTATGGAATAAAAGAAGTCCCATCTGTCATCTCGGTGATGCATTAACTGTGGGAAGACGGCCCCTCAGAAAGCAGGGGAAACGTGCTGACAGAGAGGACACAGGGAGGAGGGAGCGCCGCGCCTTGCTCCCAGACCATTCAGTTGCAAAGGTCCTCAGCACGGAGGCTGACACACCTCCAACAGGGATGAGCACTCACTCCTTCTCCACTGGGCACACTCTGCTTACAAAGTGTCATTCTACGCTAGGCACTACTCAGTGGCTCAGGAGGCTGAGGCAGGAGAATCTCAAGGTCAAGGGCAGCCAAGTCAACTTAGTGCGTCCTTGTCTCAAAGAATAAAGAAAAGGCTGGAGATCTGGGGATGTATCTTAGTGCAAAGGCCCTGGGCTCAGTCCCTACTACTGGAATAAAAAAGCAAATAAGGAAGAAGGAAGGGTGCACTATAAAGAGATTCAAGGGAATTTATGGGTGTTAGGATTTGTCTATGCCTCAATGACGTGTGATTATTTGATCATGTGTGTGTATCAAAAATTGCAAAACTAAAGCCAGGTATGGTGGTGTGTGCTGGAAAGATGGAGGCAGGAGGCTCACTTGAGCCCAGGGGTTTGAGGCCTGTGTGGGAAAGGCAGCAAGACCCCATCTCAAAACAAAATATGGGGCCACTTGCCATGCTTCTGCCTCAGCCTTTTAGAGTGTTGGAATTATAGCCTTGTGCTATTAGGCCAGGCTCCTGATCTCCTTCTGACCATACCGTTGCCTTTCAGGGAAATCCTTCTGGGTAAGGAAGAGCAGTGGGCAAGAAGAGGCAGCAGACAGTCTGGGGGAGGAAGTCACCTCCCAGCCAGTCTGTTGACTTGGAGGTTTTGCTCCAGCTGCTCCAGTTTACAGACCCACCCTGGACTTGACCCAGAGACCTCAGAGCCTGGCATGGGGGTGGTGACCAGGGGACCTCCCTTATCTCCTGTCCTAAGTGCGTTCAAGTGACACAAAGGCTGCTTCTGTGTCCTTGACACCCTATTTTTAAACTAAAACTTAGGCTCCAGAAAGAAGTGGCTGTTTGTCTAACTCAAATTAGTAACCAGACAAGACTGAGGCTGGTAATGAGCTCACGGCCGACAGACACTTCAGCGTGAGCCGGCTCTCCAAGTGGCTGGGAACTGTTTCCATCTTGTTGACAAACACATGCTGCAAGACAGGAAATTACCCTCCTCAGTGCTTATTTTATCTCTGTTTAATTGCTGCTTGATAATAAATTACAACATCGAGTCCATTAATTAAGCTAACAATGTCCATGGCACACCAATCCCTTCTGCGAGGAGCTGTCTGCTTAGAGGAGCCTGATTCCGTCTGTTTGCCGAGCACTCTGGAAGCTGGGCATAGGATACCAAGGCCTGCATGTGGTGGCCGCCAGTCCCCTCGCTCTTCCAGGGGATCAGGCTTGGGGAGGAAGGGTGGTCTTGATGGGCAGCGAGGCCCGCCCAGCCTAGCAGCTGGAAGGCCACGCCAAGGGTGTACTCTAGTTCACAACATGTGGCAGCAGAGAAACCAGCTTCAGATTTGCATCCAGCAATCTGCTCACGGGAAGCCACTGGGGCCACTTCAGCTGGGAGCCAGGGGAAGCGATGAGCAGACTGATTTGGTTTGCTGCTCAGAAGCCATGGAATGGTAGGATTTGCAAAAGTTCTTCATGCATGTGGAGTTGGGGAAAGAGGAATTTCAATCATTTCCCAACAGAGACCCTGGCACTGCACCATGAATGCCACTGAGCACGCAGCAGGTAAGGCAGGGTGATGCCTGAATTCTGCCTGGCAGAGGTTAGAGGAAGTAGGCGGTGACTTTCAGGGTGATGGTGCTCATTAAATTTCCACCTGTAGGCCAGGCCTGGGGATGGTGAAGACTTGTAAATTCAGCACTCTGGAAGGCTGAGGCAGGAGGGTGGCTAGTTTGAGCCCAACCTGGGTAAATTAATGACTCAGGGAGATCCTCTCTCAAAATTTTAAGAAATGAAAAATTAAAAGGGAGTTGGGGATATTGCTCAGTGAGAAGGTCTTGGTTCAATCCTTATACTACTACCACCACCACCAAAAAACAAACAAACAAACAAACAAACAAAAACCTCTATCTAGCCTCTTGTCTGATCTGTTTATCAGAAGTCTTGACCATGGACTCTGTGAGTGTAGAGGCAACAAAGATAAGTCTGGCCAAGTCCCCAGGGTCCTCCCAGACTGTTCAGAGGGATCTCAGGGTGTTAGCGGGTGTTCTGAGGACCAGGGCATCTGGGGGTTGGGGACGCTGGTGGTTGTGAAGCTGAACTCGGGTCCTGGCCCTCAGATTCAGAGACAGCTTCCTAAGTGACTTAAGAATGCTTCCCCTGAAATATTCAAAGCAAAAAGCAACAGTTGAGAGTCACACCGGGATGCCTTCTGGTCTCTGGGGGATGTTTATTGAGTTAGCTTTACCCCTTTCATGGACCATATTGGCCTCTGCAAATATCACGGTGGGACTGTCTCTCTCAGGTCATGGTTAATAATGTCCCAATGTTTCTTGTTTTAGGAGACTGGCAGACACAGCCAGCAAATTACATATTCCTCTGAGATGGCCCTGGTGTGCGATGGTGATGGCTGGGGGTGCCCAGGGGCACCAGGAGTGAACTCGAGGCCATGTGCCCAGCAACTGGGGCATCATGGGGAGATGCTGACTCTTCAACTGTCCCCTCAGGAACGGCTGTGCCAGTCTAGACATGGCACCCACCTCAGCGGCTCCTTGGGGCCCTCTCCTCATGCCAGCCTCACTCAGGAACTTGTTACAAATGCACAGTGTCAGGGGACAGAAGCTCTGGGGTGGCCCGGCTGCTGGGTACCCAGATCCCGGTGGACCCTGCAGTGTGCTCGGATGGGCGCCATTGCCTCCCCAGCTCCCTCTTCCTATCTCTCACCTCTCACTGCCCTCCACAATCCCAGCCCCAGCCAAATCGGGCCATTTTCCATGTGCCAGTGCCAGTGCCAGCCCAGGGCCACGCTGACTGTGATGTAAGTTTGCTGCCTCTCTATGTACCCCTCTCCTTTACGTGGAAACCACTTTGGTGCAAGACTGAATTCTTGTCATCTGGGACTTGTCATCTGGACTTACGCATCTGGGACTAGCGCGTATGGTAGCAGATCGAGACATGTTTGTCGAGAGACTGAATGACTCCATGAAGATGTGGACTGAATTTTTCCACCTGTTTTGTCTTTATCCCCAAAGGTGAACCTCAGGAAGAGGAGCAGGCCCAGAGCCACCTAGTCTGTGCTCCGGGCTGACTGGGCAGAGGGGTTGGACACCCCATAAACAAGCTCCACATATGTGGACTTGACTTACATTTGTGCCTGCTGCTGCTCTGGCAGGCTGGCTTTTAGGTTGCTTTGTTCACACGTCCTCACCTCCCCTGCCTCAGTTTCCTCACCCTGTCCGCCTACCTCCCAGAGTTGCCCTGCAACCTGTCTGGCACTGTTCCTCCACCCTAGGAAGGGGCTGTGGATCAGGATGCAGTGGCCACAGTGATGGGGAGAGACTCAACTCTGCTGTTCCCTGAGCTTTGCTCAATGGACAGGCAAGATCTATGAGCACAAGGAACCCATGAGCCTGGGTGTGTCTGCACGTGTGCATGTGCGTGTGTGCATGTGTATTGTGCATGTGCATGTGTGCATGCGTATGTGTGCATGAGTGATGCATGCAGATGCATTTCAACCTGTGTGTTTGTAGAATAAGAGTAAGATGACTGACTTGCAGGGCTTCTTCCTCCTGGTGCAGTCAGCTCTCGGGAGAGACTGCAGGGTGACTCAGAACCCTGTCCAGGCTCCTGCGAAATCCAGTGGAAACATTTTCCCGGTTTGTAGCTCATCTTCTGTGACGACTGACTGACATCATCATGTTTTAAATTTTTATGAGTGTCCAATTAAATGTCATTTGGGGATGTGTTTTCTACCTGTTTTACAGAGTTTCTGTTTGGCTCTTTCTGCACATGCGCATGCACACACACACATACACACACACATGCACGCACAGTGTGCTAGCACTGAGAAGTCAAAGACTATTTATCAGGGGTTTAGCTCTACATGTGGATTGTTCTGCACCCTGTACGCTATGTGTGTGTTTTCTAAAATGCTCCTGAGAACTGTCCCTCCTGCCCAGAAAGCTCCCTGCTCTCCTAGCAGCATGGACATTGGGGTCCAGCTCACACTCACCCCCTAACTGACACTCTTCTAATGCTCTTCAGAGGCCAGCAGCTTCTCAGGGGGGCATCTGCTACTTATTTCTTCCCAGGTAGAAGCAGCTATGCTTGTAAGGACAGCGAATGATGTAGTTTTACTATTAACATTTGAGCCTATGCAAATATACTTTGAACCTCTTATTGATTCTTTTCCTTGGCTTTTTAAGAGAAACTAATATAAAGCTCCTACCTTCTTACGAACAGGTAACGGTAACCAAAGTAGAGGGCAAAGGAAGTTTCCAGCTGGCCCACGAGGCCCCTGCTGGATGCTGGCTTCGCTCCCTTCCAGGTCAGAGACAAGCTCTTACCTGTGGTCCCCAGCCGTGGCATGGGTACAGGATGGCTGTGTGGTTCTCCAGCGGCCCCTGGTCCAGGCACACGTCTTTTGCCTTGTTGTTTTGAAGCTGCAGGAACAGACCAAGCATCACCTGTCAGAGCCCATCCATCTGTGGACATTCCACTTCCCAAGCAATTGTCCCAACACATCCTGCTCCAGCTTCATGATGGGGTGGTCACACGGCCCCCAAGGAAGGACCGGAGCAAGCCTGTTATCTGATCGCTTTGGCAAGAAAGGCCAAGTTCTCCAGCAGTCCTATGCCTGACCCCCTGGCTCCTCCATCCCTAGCATGAAAGACTTCAGAGACCTCTCTTGTCCCCAGACACTGACCACCTAGACTCAGCTTGATGGTGTCTCATATGGGTCAGGGTGGGGATAGATGTGTGGAAACGTCTTAAGTGGATCTTGATGCCAACACCAGTTAATCACCGTGCCTGGGAATCAAAGTAGGCAAAGTCATTACTCACAGAAGCATGAAAACAGTCCCCCAAAGCAAACAGGAAACTGGTCGGCATCAGATGCCCTAGCGACACTCTTCTCTGTATTCACAAATAATTTAGAGAGCCTTACATGGACAGACACACATGGGCTCCGGGAGGCTGAGGTGGGAGGACTGAGAGTTCGAGCCCAGCCTGGGCAACTTAGTGAGTCCCTGGAGATATAAAGTCCCCATGACAAAAGCCCCGAGGCCTGGTACATCCCTCTGGGGTGGAGTAAGAACCTACTTTGGACCTGCAGTTCTGTATTGGAACCACCCCGACGTGGTAGTGACCGGAGCAAAGGTCCCGTCCTCTCCAACTCTATCCTGTAGTGTCCCAGGTAACCAGGAATAAATCAAGATGATGGGCGAAGGACAACCTGATCTTTGTGCTTCCAAATTGTGTCCAGAGGAAGATGACTGAGCAGATTTTTAATTGATTTTCAAATTTTTTTTAAGGTTATCAGAGTAACACCATCTCCCTAAGATGTCGGAAAACATTAAAGAAAACTAATGATTGTGCACAATCTTTTCTCAGATAGGTTAATTGTTCTTCTCTGATTTTTTTGAGCAGTTTAGTGATGAATGACTTATTACATAATGATTTTTATTACATTTAAGATTTTCTCAAGGAGACAGACAGACCCTTAGAACTGGGGTTTCAGGGTCAAAAGATATGGACATCTCATTGTTAAAACATGCTGTTCCCTGGAAAGTTTTGCAGAAGTTCATACACTCATCCACACGGGAGCTCAGTACTGACCCACCCTGAGTCTTAATATTTTGAAATATTATTCTTAAGAGGCGAAGAAAGATAGCTGCTTTTAATAAATCTGCTATTCATAGCATATTGGGCTGTTTTATGTTTAGTAATCATTTCCCTTTTTGAGAACTGTTTCCCCATTGGGATCAGTTTTCATGATAGATTTGTAAAGGCCCTTTGTATATTAAGGATGTCAGTGGCTTCATGGTATATTTGTTCCACATAATGATTTCAGACTGCTGGCTTTTAAATTTTATTTCCAATGTTTAATGCAATTACATCTATCATTTAGTAACTTGATAAGTATTTAGTGAGAGCATTTGTACGTGACTAGCACTGTGTTAAGTTTAACAATCACAGGTAGGAAAGATCTTCCATGCTCTGAAGTAGTCAGGGGCCTACAGTCCAGATGCATAGGGGGAGGGAGAGCAGTGCCTGAGATGGAGGGTTCGGGGGATGGCTAAGACCCCTGAGCTGAGCACAGAGAGCTGGGAGTGGGGCTCATGCCTGTTCGCCCCAGTTCTCAGGAGGCTGAGGCAAGAGAATCTCAAGTTCAAGCCCAGCCAGGGCAATCTGGCAACATAATGAGGCCCTGCCTACAAACAAACAAACTGACAAACAAGCTGGGGATGTACGTCAACATGTTGGTCCTGGGTTTAATCCCAGGAATACAAGAAACACAAAATAAAATAAAACAAAAAACACTATGAAAGTGTTGCTGGCCAAACTATTTTTCAGCCAAGCGGTCACCAGAAGGATTTCCGGACTACATGACGGTGCTGGTCATGTTCTTCTGTCTCATCTAAAAAGGGTGAAGGACAAAAGGTGATAAATGGAGTGGGGCTCGGGCTGTTCAGGTCCCAAGGGCTGGAGGAGATGACCACAGACTCCCATGCAAAGTGGTCAGTGGCCCTGAGTCTTTGCACCAGAAATGCCTGTAAGAGTCAAGGTGCTAAGCATTTACCTTTCATTTTTGTTCTTCCCAATACTGAAGATTGACCAAGGGCCTTCACACTGAGCTATATCTCCGGTAATTTGAAAAAAGTTTTGATTATGAGTCAGGGTCTTACTATTTTCCACGCTTACCTCAAACTTGCAGTCTTCCTGCCTCAGCCTTCCTAACAGTTGGGAGTATAGGTTTGTATTGCCTAGAGTGCCCAGCCTGCAAGTATTTCTTTAGAAAACTATAAAACATTCTGGCTCCAAAGATCTGGGTCTACCCCCAAATCTCAGGGGTGAGGAACCCAATCTCCAGACTCATGTGTGGATGGTGTTTGGGGGTGGGGCCTCCAGGAAATAATTTGTCATGGGTTGAGCCCACGGTAGCCTTGGGGACTTTGGAAGCAGAAGAAGGGAGACCAGAGCTGCACCTGTGATGTCCTGAGCCATGTTCTGACCCAGAAGGACGCCACTGACTGGAGATTCGACCAAGCTCCTGGGCCTCCCAACCTCAGAACCATGGGCCAGAATAAACCTTCCTTCTTCATAAATCACACAGGCTCTGGTATTTTACTGTAGGAACAGAAAGGGGACTGAAGGGACAGAGAGGAACAGGAATTCAAAGGTCCCAATTCCTGATTGGTTGTTTAAGTGCGGCTGGGAATCAGCTGACCCCTTCTCTGGGGGCTCATTTTGTCTCTTCACTACACTGGATTCTGGGTATGGAAAAAAAATGGCGAACTCTGTTACCAAACTGAATTTTGTGGATATCATTACTTTCATTGAATTCATCAGAAATAGAGCTTAAGTATACCGTAAGACCAGGAAGAAGACACACAAGTGTCCTGAAACGTTCCCAGGGGTTATATCTGGGAATTGGGCTTGGGAAGGCTTTATTTCTGTCTCTGCATTTCCTATAGCATGTGTAGCTTGAAATAATTAATTAAATATAGTGCAACCTGCCAAAATGAAAAGCTTATCCTTTGTGAAACGTCAGACTATGACTTCTGTCATCTCGACCCCCCCCCCCCCCGCTCTGAGAGCGTCATTGTTCCTGAGGCTGATGTGAACGGCACCTTTGGAGTTGTGTACTGCACTGACTGCGCAGCTGCGCACAGCAGCCCTGGCTACCTCCTAGCACCCTCTCTTTTCATTGTTATTATTAACAATGACTTTTCTTTTAATTTTGAAATCATCACAAAACAGTGACAATTGTATCCACATAGAAAACCCCTGCAGTTCTCCTACCAGAGGCAACTGTAAATACCATCTCTCTGTCTTTTTTTTTCTCCTGTTACTCTCTCATTCCTAGTCTAACTTAGCAGCTAATACGGTTTTATCTTCCCAGTATCTTCCTCCTCAGCATTATAGAATCAATATTTTTCTCATGTTATTAAAATTTGTACACACCATTTGTAACGGCTGCAAAACTGTTCAAGCCATGACTATATATTCTTTAACTAATATTCAAGTTAAATTAACAAATTTTTGCTTCTCAAAATAAAATCACTCAGATGAACATTTTACTCTCACATCTATGTCCCTATTTCAGGTTATTTTTGTGGGAAAAGAGTGGAGAAGAAAGTATGACTATCATTAAGATTTTTAATATATGTGACTCAAATTGCTTTTTAAAAAGCTTGTTTCAATTTTGTATTCTCACCGGAGGACATGTGATTTTTCATTTTACCAAGACCTTGACAGCAGAGTAGGCGCATTCATCCCAAACACTAAATCTATATTCATTTGTAAGGCTGGAAAACAGCTATCTCAATACATTTAAAAACTTATTTTAGTTTCTCTGATCATAAAATGAATAAAAAATTTTCCTATCATTGTATTCTCTCTGTGTAACTGGCATTCCTTATGGTTTTTCTATTTTTCTTTCAGAGTGTTTTATTTTATTTAAACTAGGGTTTTTAAAAAAGATGTTAGTCACTTTGCCAACTTCATTATATATGGATGAGTGTTATTTGCTTCCCCCACAGAATTCTGGCACATGTATTTCCAGTCTGACCTATGATTCATTTCCCTATTCGGTTGATGTATAGATTATTTTACTATTTATGAGCTCAGATCCATTTTCTTCTTTCCCTTCCACCACTTTCATTCTTAGAAAGTCTTCATCCTCTGGAGACCAGGTTCATCTCCATTTCTGTATGGTTTTTTAATGGTTACCTCTCTTTCGTTTGATGCGGCAGTCCATCTGAGATGCACTTTGGTGTACGATGAGCTGTAAGAATCTAAATTGATTTCTGTTTCAAAGAGCTGGACAATTTACCCAATTATCTTAGGAATAATCCACTCACCAGCCTCGCATTTCTGATGCCTCTTTTCCATCTGATTTTACTTTGATAACTAAAATATAGTAATACTTTTATTTTGAAGACAAAAAGACAAGTCAGGAAAGACTTATTAATAACTGCTGCTGCATGCCAGGAACTGTTCTCTGAACTCAACATAGTACAGTGAGTTTTCCTCCCAACAACCCCAGGCAATAGACGCTTTAATCATTGCCATTTTATAGAGGAAGGAGCAGAAGCCCAGAGGAGCCACATAGCTGCCAATAGCCAACTAGGATTTGGATCTAGCAGGCTGGCTCCAGAACTCTCCTGTGTCTCTGACTGTTCTAGACACCATCCCTGCCAGAAGTGAGCATCCAGCTCAAGAAGGTTGGCCTCCTATCCCCACCCTACACCCAGGGATGGAAATTAAATTGTGAGCTAGCCAAACTGTGGAGTTAGCCTGTGACTTCGCTAGGTCAAGAGTACTGGGCTCCCCGCTTCTTGTCCCTGTTGGGTGTTACTGATGTTGTCACCCAAAGGGAGCAGTGAAGTAAGTGCACGAATGTTTGCACTGAAAGACACTGTTGGCAGTAGTACTTAGGACTTTGTCAAAGTGGAATCCACACAAATGTCTGGGTTCTCAAACAAGGCACAGCACATACAAAATCTGGAACCCAAATGCAGCCACTGACAGTGCAGCGGGAAAAGTTGTAATGGCCCAGGAAAATATTCTCCATGTATTGCTGAGTAAAATTTTAAATTTGGGGGAGTTACGGACAGCATTTTGTTAGTAAAAATATATACACACAGTACAGAAGACAATATATCAAAATGCACACATTATCTGTGGTGTCAAAATGCCTACATCCAATTCTGGCTTCATGAATTATATGCTCTGTGACCTTAGATAAGTTATACAACTTAAGTTGGTGCTTTCTTATCAATAAAATGGAAATAACACTTTTATCTCATAAGGTGAAGGTGAAATGAATATGTATATGAAAAGTGCTTACTTAGAACTGCCACCTGGCACCTTGACAATATTCAATAAATGTTCATGGCTATTATTACCATTATTTGCAAAATTTTCTAAGATGCATAGTTATGGCATTTGTAATAAGGGAAAAATTAATTTGTTTTAGTGAAAGGTGAAATGATTTCATCCTAGAGAACTTGAGATTTTTCATCTGCTTTCTCTGCTATTCAGTGGCTCTTGTCACAGCCCTGGGCTGAGGAGGATGCCAGTCCCTGCTTCTGTTTGTACCCAGATTCCTGCCCAGTGTCTCCACTTACAGGTCCCAGAGGACTTCACTGTCAAAATGTCTCCAACAGAACTCACTAAGGTCACTACAGCTTTTGGTTCCTCCCATTCTTGCTAGCCACAGAGATCCTGTTTACTAGATGGTGGGTAGAAGGGTGGATGGATGGGTGGGTTAATGGGTAATAGATGGGTGGATGGATGGATAGGTGAGTGATGGGTGTAAAAGTGAATGTTTCTATTCTCCCCCAGCGAATCACTCTGCAGCATTTACACAGCAATCCAAGCCTCCAGCAGACAAGGTCTAAATTACCTCCCCATAGGCAATGGTGTTATTGTATCTTCTCATTTCTGGGTAGACATGGTCCAGGTACCACTGGAAATTTTTACACTTCAGACTTTTCCTTAATGCTCTTCTTTCAGAGACATCGCCTATGTCAATCCCTGGATTCTGAAAGCAGAGGGTGGGGGCAAAGGGTGTTAGTAACTGTGGGGCTCTGGTTGGAAATGACACAGGTGGGGTCTCTTCTCAAGGTCTCAAGCCTAGAAGCTTACTGAGATGGTTGTCTAAGGAGCCAAATTTAAGCTACTTGGACCAGGGTTACAGAATCTCCTCACCTGAGTGCACCCAGGACCTTGCAATGTGACACCCTCAAGTCAGTCATTGTCTTTGTCATTATGGGGTAAAAGGCTCCCAAGACCTTCATGTGACAACCTGTACCTCCTGCTCCTTCTCTTCCACATTTCCTCTGCATTCATTGGAGGAATGATTTGATTAAGACAAGAAAATAAATGCCTACAACCTCCTCCTGCCTTTCTTTTCTATACCTGTGTAATTCCCCTCTTTGTTGGCTCTCTGTGAAGTTCATTATACACAGAAGGGAAAATAATTTTCCATTGCAAAGCTTGTAATGATGTTCTAATGAATAATTCACTCTGCTTTTACAGAAATGAACCTGTAATGGGCTGCTGTGTGCTGACAGGGGGAAATAAAGTATCTGAAATATGACTCCGTGGGCTCAGCCACAAGATGGCTGTGAATAAGTGGAGAGAACTCTCACTGGGCTGTGGGGGCAGCTGGGCGACATCTAGGGGAGAGGACAGTGGTTCCAATCACTTCATTAAGATTTCTCCAGCAGCCAACTTGTGATTTTTAAAAAGGAAAATAAGTTCCTTTAAATCCCAAACTTAATAAAATTATAAAGAAAACCCAAACAGCCACATGTGACTCTTTGGTGAATATGCTTAGCACAAAATGGTCACTTTTGAGGAGCATGGTGGATATCATTTGCCTTAAGGACCAGGGACACTACTGTCCCCCTTTGTCTGTGGTTTTACTTACCCCAAATCAACCAGAGCCCAAAAATATTTAATGGAAAATTCCAGAAATAAACAATGTCCAAGTTTTAAGTGACTTTTATTATAGCATATTGTTATAACGGTGCTAGTTTCAGTTATTATTAAACTAATCTGTGTCTGATATGTAATTAAAACATCATTATAGATAGCTATGCATAGGACAAAATAGTAAAACCGGTGGAGGAAGCCTTATCTGAAATACCTGGGTTTTTGTTGTACCTGACAAGGTGTAAAGCAGGAGTTCTAAAATTCTATCCATGGATCTCCCAAAATGCATTCAGAATTTTTAAAGAATAAACATCTATTTGGGGAAAGACATATCAGCTTATTGAAAGGACCTATGGCTGGGTATAGTGACATATGACTGTAATTCCAGGGCCCTAGCAGTCTGAGGCCGGAGGGTAGCATGTTGAAGCCTAGCCCAGACAAGTTAGTGACTTCCCAAGACTCTGATTTAAAATTAAAAAAAAAAAATAAAAAGCACTGGGAAACCTGAGGGAAAGATCCTGACTTCAATCCCCAGCACCACAAAAATGAACAAATACGAGTTTAAAAACTAAATTAATTTTAAAATACAAATGAAACAAAAGAAGCTGTGACTTTCCCAACAGTAAAGTTTGGCACTCTTGAGGCTGGGGAAAGGCTGTTGGGTCCTACCTCCAGTGGCAGGTTCCATGCGATGTACACATGAGATTTGTAATCGTCCATCCAGACCTCAGCCACCCGGAGAGCATTCCTCTTGGTGTAGAAGCCGATGTTGCTGTTGTACGGCTTCTTCTTCCGCTCAATGTGGGCCACACGTGAGCAAGGGAGGACCTCCATGCTGCCCCCGCAGAGCCACACCTGGAGACGCAAGGACTTTGTCAGCCTGGCAAAGAAATTCCCAGGGGAGCTCAACATCACAAAGCATTCAATGTAGTGTGAACGAGAGATGCAGTTTTATAGAGAGAGCTACTGAGATATCAGGGTTGGTTTGTTATAGCAGCATAGCTTAACTTGACTTGACTAAGGCATGGAAGAGATACAATCTAGATACACAAGCTCAGAACATAAAATCCAGGTCTGGTAAGAGGATCGTAAACCTAAGTGCCCAGGTGACACATGGGTTTTCTTAGGTTCTCAGTAGTGCACAGTTGGCATCTGAAAGAGAAAGTTTCTCTATCCACCTGGCTGAAACTATGCCTGGCCAACCAAGCACAGACATGCATATTAAAGACAAGACCTCTTTATTCATATCAGCACAAACTATTCACATTGGTCTAGTTCTGCACTGTGCTTTATTTTGGAGACTTAAGGGCACTTATGCCAATCCTGCTGGAAGCCTCTGATTCAGTGTCATCACGAACAGGTGTCACTTCCTGGAAGGAGGAAATGGTGCTCACTTTTGATCAAGGCAAAAGCTCAAGGAAATGGGGCTTACAATCCTCTGCACCCACGCTAAGACAGCCTTTAAGGGAAAGGCAGAACCATCCAACTTCATGTGTCTACAGTCAGAAAAACAAAGCATTTCTGGATAACAAGAAGGTCATATTTGGAAAGTAAACTTCCTAGCATCAGTAGAGAGAAGGAGGAGGAAGAGAAGCAGACACGGAGAAGTGCCAGGCTCTGTGAGACTGCGCCACTGTGCAGGTGCTGTGTCTACAGGGGAGGCAGTCTACTTCTGGGCTGACTCATACTGCACATACATATGCTGGATCAAGCTGGGTCGTTTCATGCCCTGTGACTTCAGTCTTCTGGAATTGTCCCATCTGATTGTTTATATACCTCCTCTGCACCCTTGTTGAATTAGATGGACAATTGTGTGTGTGTGTGTGTGTGTGTGTGTGTGTGTGTGTGTGTGTGTGTGGTGTGTGTCTTCTATTTCTCACTTTAGCTACACCACAGGGAAATGATACAGATGGAAAATTCTGTCAAATGTAAGAATCTTCACATTCCTTCTTCAAGGAGAATCTAAGCTAAGATTAGAGGGCTAGTAGAGAGTGGGGGGCCCGGAGAGTTTGAATTGGAACCTCACAACTTGTTGTCTCCACATGCAGGAAGAGAAATAGCTGTTGGTAGTAGAAGAATGTCCTCAGACAGGAAAAACATAACAAGAGGCTTGTGAGAAACAAAGGCAAAAATTATGTGTCTTTTTCGGTACTGAGGATCGAACTCAGGACCTTATGCTTTCAAGGCCACCGTGACACCACTGAGCTACAATACCCCTGGCCCTGAGCTAAATCCTCAGCTTTAAACATGTGTCTTAGAAGGTAGATTACTGAAATTCAAGGATGGCACAAAAATACAAGAATTCACAGGGATGTTGCAAGTTTTGGAGAATGGATAGAAAGACATCCTACATTCATGATTAGTAGACTTATTAGTGTTAAGATCACCATACTCCTCCAATGGATATGAAGATTCAACACACTCCTTAACAGAACCCCAGCCAGTTTCTCTGCAGAAATTAACAAGCTATTCCTAGAATTCATACAGAAGTTTAAGGTTACCCAGGAAGGCTAGGAGAATGCTGAGCAAAATTAGAGAAATTCATTTGGAACTCCAAAACTTAACACAAAACTGCCCAAATCAAAACAATAAGGTACTGGCGCTAGAGCAAACAATAAGGTACTGGCATTGGATCAATGGAATAGAGAAGAGAATCCAGAAATAAATGTTCACATTCAGGGTCAATTGATACTGGACAAGTGGTCAAGATAATTCAATGAAAAAATTATTATGAGATAGAATGCAAAGAATGGAAATACCTACCTAATATCATATACATGAGTTAGTTTGAATTGGATCAAAGACCTAAATGTAAAAGTTAAAACTATACAATTCTTGGAAAAAACCAGAATGATAAATTTTAATGACTCTGGATTAGGCAAATGTCCAACAATGAAGAGATGATCAAAATGTGATGTGTCCATACATAAAGATATTATTTTTAATATGGAATTGAATATTAATATATGCTATAATATGGTTGAACCCAGAAAACACACTAAATATAAGAAAGTGGTCATAACAGGCCACATTTTATAACTCTGTTTGTTAAAAGTGTCCAGAATAGGAAGATGCATAAAGACAGAAGCAGGTTAATGGAGACCTATGGCTGAGGGTCAGGGTCAGGAAGGATGGAGTCTGTTTTCAGAGTGACCAAAATGTTCTCCTATGTCTGGTGTGATCTGTGCACAACTCTTTGACTACACAAAACAATCACTGAAGTGAACATTTTAAATGTGTGAAGTGCAATGCTATGTGGATATTTCAAGAAAGTTGGTCTAAAATAAATGGATCTACAGAGAGACCGGAATTAAAGATTCATGGACAAACTTCAGTTCAAGAGGAGTCAGGCAAACAGACAAAGCAAAAGAGAGCTGTGTGCAGATTACTGAGCAGAGATCAGAGATGCAGGCCTATGAGGAGTGGCTCCAGGGGGGACCTGAACCCCAGCCAGGCTGACTTAGTACTGAGTCCTTCTAAGACAGAGAATGTGCAGGAATGTGGACTTGCTGTCCAGGACACTGTGCTGTGGATATCAGCTGCTTCAGTCAGTGGGCACCAGAATGGAACCCCTCACCCCTGCCGTAGAGCTGGGGGAAAGAGAGCCCTCACCTGTCTGCTGTCTTGAAAGCACATCTCTCCAGTGGAGTCCTTCTGAGCTGGGGTGAGGGCAGGGTGTGTGCTGTGCAGGGGTCCTGAAGCTGGCTCTAATCTTGATAAAACCTAGAGTCCACCATTCCTACTGTCATTCTGTCTGCCCCACCTAGGTGGACACCAGGCCACAACCTGTCAGGGTCACCCAGTGAGACTGGATTTAGATCCCTACACGAGAGAATCCAGCAAAGGCACACGTCATATGTGACAGGAAATGACGTCATTGGAACGGAAGCTGGGAACAACACAAGGATGACTCGGTGCCTTGGAATAGGTCCTTGAGTCCACTGCCTCTCCTTTTCTGGCTTCACCTCCCCTGCCTTCTTCCCTCAGAAAGGCCACTGTCCCATCTTTGCTTCTAGAACTCAGGACCAATCCAGTGAGCACAGGCAGGGGGAAAGGCTAACTCAGTTCTCACAGAAGTAACTCATTAAATCCACCCAGAACAGGAACTTGAGGGTCATAGAAGTGAGGTAAGTAAGTAGGGCAGAAAGAACCTGGGTATCAGGAAGTCGGAGAGGACTGTTGATGATGTCCTGCTGGGGAGTGGGATGGTGGCCATGCATAAATGGCAACCAGCTGGGTGTGGTGGTGCCTGTAATTCCAACTACTCAGGAGGCCGAGGCAGGAAGATCACAAGTTCAAGGCCATGGTGGACAAATTAGTGACTTAATAAGATCTTAGCTCAAAATGAAAATATTGGAAAAGCATTTGCCCAGCATGCATGAAGCCTTGGGTTCACCTCTGATAAACCCCAAGAAATGGCAAAAAGTCTCAAAGAAGTCAGAAGATAAAAGAAAAAATTCAAAAAGGTCTGATCCCTCAGACAGTATGGGAGTTCCAGGAACAGATATTTATTCACCAAAATATTACGGAGCCTGTCCTTCATGAAGCTCTGAGTTCTTTCCCTGCCCCCCTGCCTCCTTCCCTCTTTTCCTCCCTTCCTTTCCACATTCCTCCATCCCCATTTTACTTTCTAGAGCAGGGGGCTGACTGCACTGGACTTGACTGACCAATAGCCAAGGTCTTTGCTGTTCTGAGGCTGATGAGCTATCAAGGGACACTCATTAGTGGAATAATCAAAAGCAGAAATGTATCATTGTGAATGGGGCTAAATCCTATGAAGCAAAGCAACACAGTGCTAGAAACACCAACATTTAACAAAAGGACACAGTCAGCAGGCTCAAAGGAAGCTTCGGGGAGGCAGGGCCACTGAGGTGAAGTCTGAAGGGCTGGGTGAGCTGGGTGGAGAAAGCAGGTGAGGGTCCCAGGAACAGAGGTAGCTGGCACTGCTGTGGTGACCTTGGGGAGGAGGGACTGTGGGAAGTTGTTAGGTTAAAAGATGGCGGCAGTTCTCCTTCCCATGGTCCTTTGCAATGTGATTTTTTTTTTTCTGTGCCTCGTAGAAAAAGGCTGGACCTGTTTTGTCTCCCCTTCAATTGGGGCTGGTTTTATGCCTTGCATTGACTTTCAGAATGCAGTTGGAGCATTATTTGTGGAGGATTGGCCACTTCCCCCTTCTCCATCTGGGAATTCTGAGTTCACCATGCTGTGATGAAATTGAGGAAGAAAGACCACAGGATAGAAAAGGTCCAGCCACCCTGCTCATCCTGGCTGAGAATAAAATATGTAAATGAGGGAGCATGGGACCAGATACTTCCCAGCCCAGCCAACCCACTGACACATGAACATTCAGTGGATGAATCATCCACTGATCCCAGCCCAAAATGCCAGACCAGAACATGAGCAAGTCAGTTAGTTTAGCCCCAATTTACAGAGCAATGGCTAAGGCCGTAGGTGGGACATTGAAGACCCTGAAAGAATGTCTGTGTGGTTGTAACTCACAAAGTTGACTTGGAAGAGGGATAGAAGAGGAAAATGTAAAACAAAGTTAGAGAAATAGATAGGCTGCATGCCAGGCAAGGAGATGCAGATCAGGTTTAGGAAATCAGCCTTTGCTCTAAATGAGAAACAGCTGAACTTGGGTATAGTGGCACACTCCATAATTCCAGCACTCTAGGAGGTAGAGGCAGGAGGACTGCAAATTTGAGCCCAATCTGGGTAACTTAGCAACTTACTGAGACCTTGTCTCAAAATAAAAAAGAGCCTGTGTATATACTCATTGTGAAGGGTTGAGGTTCAATCCCTGGTATTAGGGAAAAACAGTGTAAAAAGAGGACACTGAAAGACTTGGATATGAAAAGATCACTCCAAAATATGGGGAATGGATTGGCAACAGGAAGAGGAAAGAGATAAAACAGGAAGGTGTTGCCATTGTGCAGAGGAAAAAAGTCAGTAGCTTTGGCTTAGGTAGAGAGAGATAAGGCAAAGAGATTGGGAGGTGGACAGATCTGAGGGGTTTTAATTAGTGAAATCATTAGAAATGGGCTGCATATGACTAGAAGGGGGAACAACTAAGAATGATTCCTGTTTCTTGTTTGTTTAAATAGATACTTAGAAGCACTGTTCCCTGGGCCACAAATGTCCACCCAAACTACCCAATCCTCTGGGACAAGGGAAAGAGGAGGAAAAAGAGTGCCTCAGCTTATCACAGAAAATAGGCGATGTACTAGTCACTGATCCCACTTCTAGGACAAAAAAAAAATGTCACCTGCAACTTAAAGAAGGTATTTACTTGCCTCATGGTTCCAAGGGGCTCAGTCCATGGTTGGATCCAAGGCAGAGACAGTGTGGGGGAAAGGTGCAGAGGAGAAACACTGCTCACATCATGGCAGCCAGGAAACAGCAGGAGAACAGTGCCAGCGAGGAAGGGCTCAGGGCCAGATACAGTACTCACTGTCACTCCTCCATGATCGGCCTGCCAGCGGCTCTCAGGCCAATCAAGTCGACAATGCAGCTTAACTGTCATGAGCAGAGCACTTCTTTCTGCTTGTGGTAGGTTGGACAAAGACGCCATGACAGATGGATGTCCAGGGGTTAGTTGAATTTCCATCACTTCTGAGAGGGTTTCCCGGACATGTTTGTTCAGTTATCTCTTCTGAGATATTTAATTCATACACTCAACTTATATCGTTCAATAAAAATTTCACTAATTTGTTAGAGACTTAGAAATTGTGTAAAGCATGTATTTTCATAGGCTGTGCCCCCCACACAATTCTTTTGTGTGTTTCAAAGAGGTAAAGCATATCAATATGTTTATTCATTTTAAATTATGTATATACTACTATGCTAAAATATTTTAGCTTTGAAAAATTGACATCTATACAAATTAAGACCTATATAAAAATATAAATTCTAATATATTCTCCTTAGCCCTCCAATATATTATTTAATGTACCCCACTTTGGAAACTACAACCCTAAGAGCACAGAGGTTGTTCTCCCATCATTTTACAGAATTCTAATATTCAAGGTCTGGTTTTATATCACAGGGCTTTTGAGATTAGCTGTTTCTCAAAAGCAACGGGACTCATCACTCAAGATTAAGTAGATTTGCAGCCAAGATAATTTAGTGAGAACTTTCAGCTGTGTCCTCAGACTGTGAATAGCAGGTGCCATGATTAGGTGAAAACCATTTTGCCGGAGGACTTTAAGGTACTTCTTGGGGCACTTGTCTCTAGAAAGAGTCTGGATGTTATTATAGGGAAGAATCCCATTGGGAAGACAAGGACCCCCTTCTCCCCACACTTCAGGCACGTGCTAGAAGGAAGGGCCATGTCCCATCCTTGGCACCTCTTCCCCGAACATTGGCCAATTCATTATCCAAGCCTACAGATGGTACCTCTGAACTATGGGCTTCATTCACCTCCTAGCACATCCACGGCAACCATCAAGCCACTCCCTCTTCCATCATCTCTTTGATCTGCGCTATACCGTCTTTTGTCTGGATTACAGGCATCATCTCCTGACTTGACTTGATTCAATCTGGCCTCTGCACAGCAAGTAGGAGGTGTTATCTGATGTTGCCACACCCATGAGTACTTCACTGGCTTCCATTGCTCTGCAGATGAACTCCAGACTCTGAAAGTAGCCTTAAGACTTTGCATTTTCTGTCCCCACCAGTATTATCTCTGGACCTCCCCCCAACCTGCAGTCCTTTGTGTTCTTCTATGTGCCACACTTCTGACTATGATGCTGTTTCTCTACCTGCCTCAACAGATCATTCTCAGCCTTCAGTCCCATCACCACTTCCTCAGAGAAACTCCGGAGGAAATGGGTCCCCTATTACAAGATCATGTAGTGCTGATCAGAGTCTTTGTTTATGAGTGTGCCAGGATGTGGAGAGTGAGATGGGGACTTTGCTCTTTCCAACGAGAGATGAACAGTGTCATCTTCTGTCCTCGCTGTCCAGCAGTGCACCTGGTGCCTGGTGATTTGCATGAATGAGCGTGGATGCCTCAATGAATGGGGAGACTGCAGGGTGTGTGTATGGAATTTGTCCAGAAAGGGTGCACAGGAGGAAGGAAGAGGAGCAAAGTGGAGAGAGAAAAAGGGAAGTAGACTAGGAAAGACAATATGGCAGGTAAACAAGGGCAACCAGGTTAATAGAGAGACGTGATAGGACTCAGTAGAGCTGAGTCCCTCTCCAACTCCTCCCACAAAGCCAAGACCACTCCTGTGCATCTGAGGAAGCTGTTTTTCCATACTGGTTCTGGTGGTGTGAATCTATCCTTCAGCCCCACTATGAGGCATATTCCAGCATGAAAAGATAGGCCACAGGGAGAATCAAATGTTTTACTTTCTTGGCAGAACTGCACTGAGTCTACTCCTCCTCCCAGCGCATCTTCCAAGGTGTCTTTGTTCTCCTCCTTGGACCTGTTTTCTCAGGGCCAGGAGGAGGAGTATGTCTGAGTCTCCTTTAGCCATGCCATTTGCAGCCTCTGACCCTATACCTCAGACCACAGTCCAGGCAGCAGGGCCATGAGCTTTGCTAAGAGAGCACACCAGCCTTGGCAAGATGTCCATCCAGCACGTAATAAAAATAGGAAATAAAAGCTCATGTATATAGTGGGTGGGGGGGATGTAGGGTGGGTCAGGGAATGGAAAAATGAGAATCAAGTATGTCATATTCTGGTACAAACTCTCAATGTTGAATGCAATGATAATGTGTATTCATAATGTACCAATAAAGACTTGAATTAAAAAAAAAAAAAGATGCCCGCCCAGCGTGGACTTGGTCATGGAATAATTTTGAGACTGCCAGACATTTCTCCAGCTACTGAATTGAGGAATGTTTCCTTGACCACAAAGACAGAGAGACTATCAGACCTCAAATTTATAATACTACTATATATGTCAACCCTCCTTTTAATCTGTCCTAACATCTTTCTGGCTGGCAACTGTCACTTTCTTTGATTCTTTTATCAGTACTTTGGTTTCTCTGGGAACTCATTTTTCATAGTCCACAAAAAAGTACACTATCTCCTAGGAGATCATGATAAATAGCATGGTGTTTTTAACCTTAATTTTCAACTTGATCGCGAGCTGCCTAGGGGATTGGTACGCATACTTCTGGGTGGGTCTGAGTAACTTATAGGTAATAGATCCGGTTCCTTAAAACCTTCTTTATTAAAAAGACAAGGTTAATTATTAACCACAAGCTATATATTTTGTCTGTTCTGTTCTTAATTAAAAAATGCTTAGTCTTTTCCTTTAAAAGCCTGGCCTGCACCAGTAACATGGTCATAGTGACCACACATCCTCTCACACAGCCCTTTACCTCAATCGAACCACGATGTCACCAAGCAGGGACAGCTCTGGGAGTTCAGGGCTTTGTTGGATCAGCCTTGTTTGCACAAGCACTGCTCATCCTGGCTCCCATTTCTCTGTCTCTTTAATTCTGCCTTTGAGTTTTTCTTTTATTCTTGCATCATAGCACTGAGCAAGAAATCAAAACCTGGCTCACGTGTCTCTCACATTCCAGGGTGTGGACTTCTTGTCCACAGAACCAGGATGCCCTGGGCTGGGGTCTTCCTACCCTTGGTTGTAGGGCGTGAATTTCTACCCTAGGAGTGGGGCTCTCAGATCTCCTCCCACTATGGTTTATTTTGTCAGACTGAAGTGACTTGAAAGCCCTTAAAACCCATTTACAGTGTCGAAAGCAACATTCGCAAAACTTGCAATGCAGGAATTAGTTCATCCATATGCATGAACATTTTAGTGTTTTTAAAACTTCAATAATATATATTACTTAACTTACTATTACTACAATATTACCAGGACAGCAGGTAAAATATTATTAAAGAAATATTGTACATTATTTTTTAAAGAAAAAGACGTCTAAACTTTCAAAATCCATACTGTGTATTATCAATAGCATATTTCAGTTTGAATGTTAATTTTTGTTGAATATACATGATTTGTATTCAGATTTCATAAAGTTTCCAGTAGAAAAATTAGATTCTGATATTTAAATTATTCCAAAAACTGAAACTAGTGTCAATTTTTAAATTTGAATTTTTGGGCAAAAGCTCAACCATTAAGTAAACATATAAAACAGCTCATTTTCCAAGAATTCTGGATTGCCAATATTTTATTGTTATGCTGCAGAAGTAGCAATGCTTCCATATGGTTAAATAATAAGTTATGAGCTCCAAGATTGGGCCTCTTTTTCCATAAACAATTCTTTACAAATCTTATTCTCAATATCTTCCTATTTCTTTGTATCATTCTTTTTAAAAAATTTATTTTTGTTAGCACCTGTTTATGGTACACAATGATTACATTCATGGTGGGGAGATTGTGTATGTGCATGATCTTTTGTCTGCTGGTAAAATCTGCTTGAAAAAACTCAGATTTCCAGCTAAGAGAACCTTTCATTTTGCTGCTTTCATCCTGCCAGTCCTTCTTAGGACTTGCTGGTAACCACTTTCCCAGAAGAGAAATCTCATCCTCTTGGTAATTTCCCCGGGTGCTTCCCTCCACTCTCCCGGGAGATGCTGAGTGGATTCTTCCCAGTTTAAATGCACGTTCTCTCTCGTTAAATTGGATGGATGCATAACGGCTTTCCTCCTACAATCTTTTTTGTTCTTTTTACAATAATTTAATTTGTCTCTGCTGTATTTATTACAGTTTCTCAGAAATAGGATTTACAAATGTGGACCTCAAGATGTATCTCAACTTAAGTACCTCAGTGGCGAGAACCCTAAATACCTGGGTTCTATTGCCAGTCCATGCAAGTCATTTCTCTTCACATGAGATGAGGAATTAAAATGAAGCTCGGTGAGTGACATGTAATTTGGAGAAGGAAAAAGGCACTTTGAAAACAGCTTGATTTATTGAGCGTGGAAAGGGCATTGGGATGATTTTTTTTCATTTGATTTTTGTTGCCATTGTTACTGTGCATGAAAGAATAATATTGGGGAAGGAAGAATAATATGGTCTGCGCTCACCAGTGTAAAACTCAGCCAAGCCTTAGACATCGAGTGTGACTGCTCGCCGCTGTCTCAAGGATCAGGCATCTGTGTTGGGCAGTGGTTTGCAGTGGCCTCGGGGGTGGTGAGGCTGGCTTCACCTGTTTTCTCCTTTCCACCTTCCTTCCTTCTCCCCCGTCCTTCCTTATCCTTTCTGCTTTCCCTCCTCCCTGGGACTTCCCAGTCCTGTCTGCCCTTGGTCCTCTTCCTGCTCTTTCTTTCACTTGCACACTTCCTCCTTCACACGGTATCTCCTTTCTGTCTCTCCAGCAGCTCCGAGGAAGCAGGTACTGAGCACTGTACCGCACTGTTTCCCAGCACCGGATGTTTTTACCTTTGAACTATTTACATTCTCAAGTCACTGGGCTCGGTACCATGTCCATGTTTACTAACACCAGACCTCAGAGTGAAGTAGGACCAGGGATCTAGAGGTGATGTGGACACAGATCCCCTGCCAGAGTCCACTACTTTCCTGGCTTCCTTGGAGTTTAAGATGAGGTGGTTAACACAGTGCTGCCACTGAGGAAGCTGGTGGTGACAACACTGTACTCACCTCCTGTCATGGCGCATCCACTCTTCTACTAGCACGTCCTACGCTGTTTGCTCAGGATTGATCAGCAGCTGGTAAGGTACAATGATAAACTTACCTAACTGTTGAGGAAAATGAATTATGTTTAACTCTGTTTTCAACTCCAAGGGCCAGTGATTTGGGAGCATGTACAGGGATCAGGATGGGAGCTTCTCAGTCTGTACCTTCTAAAAAATCTGATGCCTTGTGATATCGAAAGGCCCTCAGAGTGTGTGATCACCCTCTCTGGGTCTCAAATTCCTAGAACGAAGCCAACATGGCCCAGATTATGTAAAAGGCATTGCCAGTTGCTGCTTCTAGAAATCAGCAAACAGAAGGACAGGGGAACTAGGCTGCCTGCAGCTTGGGACCAGGTCTAGCAACAGGCCGGGTCTGCTCACCCATTATGGCTGGACTTGACCACACAGCCCACCCTTCCTTAGCTACCATCACATCAGGTCTTCTTCTGTCTACTGCAGCAGCCAAGTGTCCTGAGATATCCTGGAGAGAACAATGTGACTGACTGAATGCTCTCTTGTCCCGGAGAAGCCCGGGGGATGCTCTTTCCATTCCTATAGGGGTTAGAAATGGCAGAATCCTAACGAAGCTCATGTCCAGCAGAGCACACCCAAAGCTCGGGCAAGTGACAGCTGCAAATTGTGGAGATGGAGAAGTATATGCGACAAACCACCAGCACCAGACACTAGAGCTATGGATCCAAAGCTAAGGCTGAGCTAATGACTGGGAAGGAGACAGAGGGGGATGATGTTGAGAGGTGCTGATGGAGGGCCCACCTGTACAGACAGGAGGAAGTGGACTTGAGGAATTAACAAAGTGTTGTGCAGAGCTTGGTGCCAACTTGGGGTCCACATGGTGCCCCATGAGCCATTATGTGTCCACTGCATATCATGACATTATCATTGTACAGAGGCGAATCTCAGCCCTGGGTTTGAATTCTGGCTCTTGGCATGGCTAAATCATAAACATTGCCAGTTTTTGCTCCCAGGGATCACAGAGAACAGAAGTGGGTTTTTTTTTTTTTTTTTGTCTGGCCAGCTTCTGTCTGAAAGGCAACCTACTTTGCTTTTTTTTCTGGGGAGTTTGTGGGGGTCATTGGTTCCATGGGGGCTGGGAGACAGCAGGACATCAGCAGTAGATGTGAGAAATTATCCCGCTGCTCTTCCTTTCACTTCTAGAAGAAATACAAAGAGCCAAAAAGCATATCAGGCTTTCAACCTGTGTCCCCATCCCCATGTATAAATAGAAGACTTGGACACCACCCCCCAGAGGGATAGAGACCAAATCAGCCAACACCCTACCCACTGTAGGAGGCGACTCATGAAAAAGTGAGGTCTAGGTACACAAGGGTCCAGGTCTCACAGCAGCCTGTGATGAAGAGGAGGGTGTGATCTGTCACTCCGCTCTTTCCTACTACACACAGGAAACCACTGATGATCTCATGCACATTTGGTGCTCCAGAGAAGAAGAGGCAATTTCTAGACAGCAAATTTAAAGAGCAGATGGTTCTGCTCCACAAAGAAGCTAAGATGCAGAGTCTTTTGCAGGGAGCCTTGTGGCCTGAGGCTGTGTACACTCAGGAAGTGGCCTCCATCCTTCTATGCTGGGCTCAGTTTTCTTTTGCTTCTTTCAATTCTGGAGGTTTCCAGATCCCTTCTAAAAACTCTGTCTCCTTCTTTCTTTTTGTGTACATTGCAAAGAATGTGAATGAACTTCTGAAATTTGGAACTGATAGTACTTGATTAGGAGCTGTGGAAGTCAGAGAGATGTAATATTTGTGAAATTGGTGATGAGAAGTAAGTAAATTAAGGGAGAGAGGTGCTGTCTGTGGCCTAGAGTGTCGCATAAGAGCCCAGGAAATTGGGGTTCATGGACAACCCAGTCATCACTGGAGGTCACCAGGGGAAGATGGTGGCCTCAGGCGTGGGGGAGCTGTCATGTGAGGAGAAGAAGATCAGACATTTGAAGACAGCCTCAGCCAACACTGTTGGCACGCTGCATGATCTCAAACAGGGAAAGCTGGGCAGAGTGGTACATGCCTGTAATCTCAGCACTCTGAGAGGCTGAGGCAAGAGAAACACAAGTTCATCCTTAGACTGAACAACATAGTACTTAGTGAGACCTTGTGTCAAAATAAAAAAGAAGGGCTGAGGATAGAGCTCAGTGCAAATGCCCTGGGTTCAATATTCAGTACCCCTAAATGCAAACAATATGAGAAGCAGTAAAAAAAAACAAATAAGTTGCCAGTTCACTTGGATCTAGGTACAAAATGACCCTCAGAAGCATCACAGGGTCCCCAATGGCTTTATATTTTCTGTGCTATAACATCAGTTGATGTCACAATCTCTCAAACATTAAAGTAGTGATGGGAGAGGATCTTGCTACTGGAGAGGAAACTCATGAATCACAGGCCCTTTAATTTAATGGAAACTTGTATTTCAGTCCCGAGAAAGACCAGAGAATGGCTGAGCCTTTCTCAGGCACATGACCACCCACTGAGAAGCCTGAAGACATGAGGCAAATCCCAAGAGAGGGACGCAGGTAAACCTCTGTGCACAGTGGGGAAGCACCAACATCCTCCCAAGCACTCCAGTGTCCAGCTTTCCTGATAAAAGTGTGAACATGAGACTCTTGTCTCCAGTGAGACACTCCAGCTTAAAGGAAGTTTGTCATACAAGTCCTGTTGTGTTTGAACAGTCAGTCTTCCTTCTATATCCCTTTTCCCATTATAGAGATGTCTTGAAAACCACCTATTGAAATGGAGGAGCCACAATGTGGAAGGGGCCATGGTCCCTGAATGATCAGAGGAAGGCATCTGCCAAGATGAATCGCTACCATGGAGTTTTAGAGGATCAAATCACTAAGATTTGGAGATTTGCTTGTTCCTAGGGTCTGAGTGACTTGCCCCAGGAATTGTCCAGTCTCTATTTCAAACTTTAATGTGCTGGATTTTAAAATGCACACAGGAAGCCCATGCTCCAAATGGATTGGATGTCCAGAAGCAAAAGGCTTCCCTGAGGCTCCTTCTGACCAGTAATTTTATTTGTGTTTCTTTCAGAAAATAATCCATTTCTCGGTATCAATGGAGGTAGGGTGTTGCAAATGTCCCTGATCTGCCCCATCCTTTTCATTTCTCTGCCCAGCTTGGGGTCAGTTTCATGTTTTAGAAATTTACCCAAATGGGTAGCCAGCAGTGGAGCTGGTAAAAGGAAAGGTCTTTTAAATTTTTAAACAATTCTTCCTGGTGCTGTTTTGTTATTGCTCTCCTTACACTGTGTCCGGCCTATCTTCTAGACCTGGGGTCTATTTGAACAAGTCTAAAATGTCATCTTCTACCTGCTGGCTTCTGCTGCTGCAGACAGCTGGCAGCCTGGCTCCCACAGAGCCTCTGAGGCAGAATCCGCCAATGCACTCATATACACTCACAGGAAGCTTGATCAAAAAGACAGCCAACGTGACTGAAATACTGCTCTCTGCTCTCTGGCTCAGAGAAAACACAGGAGTGTGGCTGCATTATCTTGAATGCACCCCTTTCTTCCTTTTGTAAAAGTGCAAGGATGTGCATGTTTGGGTTGTGACAGTTCTTTGAGTGTCACTGAACAGCACTGATCTTGAAACTTTAGAGGACCATTGGCCTGGGGTTTCTCCACAGGCCACCCTGGGCCTTTGTCGTGGATAATTTGAAGCATAATCCATCCAGCTGAGTGAAGTTCATTGTATCTGATTCTCTCAACAGATGCCATTGCTCCTGTACACACACACACACACACACACACACACACACACACACACACACACACACTTATACATACTCCCCCCACCCCCAGTATTGGGGATTAAACCTAGGCGCTTTGTTTGAGCTACATTTCTAGCCTTTTTTTTTAGACAAGTCCTCACTAAGTCCTGGTGTTGCCTAGGCGGGGCTGGAACCTGCGATCTTCCTGCTTCAGCCTTTCAGAATGGCTCTTAGGCCCTTGTAAGAGTGCTCAGAGTGGAGAAATTCCATCCTTCCTACATTTCCCTTGGATTTAATGACAGGCAATGTATTGCCCCAGGGGAATCAAGAGAAGACGGGTTGGTAGAAAGTTCTAGAGAACTTAGAAGAGGGTCTAAAAAGAAAAATATCAATTCAAATAATTTAATCTGGAAGGAGATGAAGAAGTTAGTTGTCTTTAAATTGTTCAGCAACTTCGATTATCAGCTTGGGGGTCTCCTTTAGGGAATCACTGGAAATTGTGCCAGCAATGGAGCTGTGTGTAATACACTTCCACACAGAGGACACACAGCTTCTGGCTGCAGACAGCAAGGGGCTTCTTTTGGCAAAACGATCCACTTTGCTGCACAGCAGGAATAGAGGCAGGCAGAAGACAAACCATGCTTTCCAGATCACAGAGGGAATGCTGAACAGACAACCTTGTGCTCCTGTTGACATAGGGATCCTACCTCTGAGGGCAGGAGACAGCTGGAGTTGGGACATTAGCATCAGCCTCTCCAAGTGCAGCCTCTTCACTGCACTGTGACCTCCAGAAGATAGTGCCACTTAGCTTTAGAAGGGAGATCTTGCTGTTTTTTTTCCCAGGCCCTGCTCCCTTGTCAACCTGTAAATGCCAGCTGGCTCATTACCCAGAAAGAACATCATTGCCATTGTCGTGACCAACAGTAGCTGAGACCTAAACACTCACCACGTATTCGACACTCTGCACAGTACTTTACACTCAGTATTTTATTCTATTCTCACCAGCAGCTCGGAATGAGCCAAGTATTTATATCCCCAAATGACACGTTGAATCACCTCAAGGTGATAGTACCAGGAGGTGGGGCTGATGGGAGGTGGTGTGAGGGTGAAATCTTCAGGAAGGGGGTTAGTGCCCTTATAAAAGGGGAACAAGATATCTCGTGCTCCTTCTACCACGTGAGGTCACCCACTGCCTGAGCTGAAAACGGTCCTGAGGACGTACTGAATCTGTCTTGATCTTGGACTTGCCAGACTTTAGAACTGTGGAAAATAAATCTGTTTTGAATATATGCTACCTGGTTTATGGTTTTTGCTCTAGAAGCTGAGGGTCTACCTAGAATGCCCATGTTATAGAGGAAGAGTCAAAGACTCAGTGAACCCAAGGACATTCATGAAGTGATGCCTCTATGTGAAACACGGACCTGTTTAACATTCATCTCCTTTTCTACCACACCTACAACCCAGACGTAGGAAAGTCTTCATGATGGACTTCCCTGGCAATGCCAATGACCCCCAAATTCTAGATCCTGGCTGCCAGGATACAGACTCCCTGCACCAGAGGCTCCCAAATAACAAACAGCCTCTAGCCTGGACAGTCTTTACCCCATTGCCATGGGCAGCCTCTGAAAAGTACACTTGTCTAGGCTCCAGTCTTTAAACTGGGTTCAACATAACAGGTCTTGAGAGGGGGCTGGGCTTAGGGAATCCACTTCTCTACAGTCTGACAAAGATTCGAAAGACTTTGTGCAGTGGATACCTTTAGGTAGTTCTGGAAACACCCAGGGCTCTCTGCTCAAAATAATGTTTTTGCAGATGCTAAATAAGCACTAAATAAACAGGGTTACAAAAGAAACTGATGGTACTGAAACATAGTCATCAGACGTTCGAAAATATCCAAGTGATTCACTAAGTAACAAGACTTAGTCTTGAGTTTACTAGTATCAGTTTGGCAATAGTCAGGCGGATACAGTGTTAGTCGGCTTTCTGCTGTTATAACAAAAAGCTGAGCTGGGCAAGTTATGAAGTGCAAAGGTTTATTTAGGCCCCCAGTTTTAGAGCTTTCAGTCTATGAGGGGTTGGCTTTGTTGCTTTGGTCTATGGTAGTGCATCATGGCAAAGTGGAGGTTCCCAGTCACCTCACAGGCTCAACCCCCATGACTTAGGGATCTTCTCCCCAAATCCAAACCACAGCAGATACCTAAGTACAGTGCACCTTGACTTATGAATTCATTGGTTCCCGAGGGCTGGTTGTCATTTAAGTTGGTTATAAGTCAATACAGCTGAGATCTGGATGTTTACCTGGGGACACACCTCAGACAACAAGAGGCAGATGACTCTTCCATCAAGCTAATTAACCCAAGTAGATCCTTTGTCAGGTCGGTTGTAACTTGAGAGTCCACTGTATTTTAAGACCTCTATAGGAACTAGAATGAGATGCAAAAATATCTGTGATCACTGCTGGAGAAAAACCCCAGGGGCTGCTAATGGCACAGAGATCTGCAGTCCATTTTCATAATGGGAAAAATGCTGATAGCACTTGAAATTAAGGAACACAAACATGTATTTCCTGTCCCTAAGTTTAAAGCCCCTTAAATGTTATCACACATCCTCTGGGGTTGTGTGTGTGGCAGGCAAGGAACATCTGACAGGGGCTTGTGGCCAACTATCTTCCAAACATGTAAAATACAGATTTCAAAAGACTTTTTCATTACCCCACAGCACAGGAATGACAAGAGGTAAAATCAAGCCAAAGAGGTGCTTGATTTTCATTAGCCACGAGAAATCTACGTGGATGTTTTGATCTTTTTCTTTCTTTCAAAGGGACTATGTTAAATGATTGAGTTAACAATTCACAACCTAGAATAGTAACTACAAGCAATCACATTCACAAAAGTATGACAGCAAAAAAAGTTGCATATCTTTTTGCCAGCTTTCTGGCATTCTAAGATGAAAGTTATTGTTACCACTCACTCTTGCTTTCTTTTGCACTTATCCTAATTTTCTAAATAACATGGTTTCCAGGTTGAGAGAAATGATCACACTTGTTCATAGCAAATGGTGCCGGAGACATATTCAAGAAAGGGACCGTGTTCATTCTGCAATCAGCAAGCCCTCCTTTGCCTGTCAGAGTGCTGATGAGCTCTCCTCTGATGAGATTACCTGAAGGTGCCAGAGGGTGAAGCAATGAGGGAGAAAGCTCTCATATGCAGCTAGGAACAATGCCTCAGGAGTGACAGGAAGTCTACCTGTTTTCAGCCTTTCAGTGTGGACTGTGGATAACAGGATTTTCCGCATGCTCACAAAGCATTAAAGAGCTTATGCGTTTCTTGCTTTCTGTTTTCAGTTGTATGCCATGGTTCAGTGGGGGTTAACTGATTAGGTGCTCATAACTATTCATCTCCATTGCAGCTGAAGGAAAGTTCAGCTTCATCTATCAGGACTGAGCCATCCTTGGTCTCCTTGGGGCTCTGGAGGTGGAGCAGACAGTAGCCCAGGAAGATGATGGACAGCTGTCATCTCGGGGACGCTAGTGTGTGTAGACCTAGTCATCAAGGAAGAGAAGGTAGAGTGTAGAGGAGGGTGGAATTCATTTAGACATGGCATTATCCTTGACAGATGCCATCAAGCTGCCTTCTGCCATTTACTTTTCCCACGTTATTTTTTTTTCCTGTTTAAAACAACACTGGTTTTAAACCAAAATAGTGTCACAGATCACAGTACATAGAGTCCCAACTTAGATGCCTCACGTATACCTGGAAGGCAGGTACTAAAGCTTGAACAGCCAAAGTTCCTGCTGATTATTTCATCTTGGACTTCCATTCTAGACCTACTTCTGTCACCAACACCATGAGACTTTACCACATGCTCTCCTGTCCCTCGAACCTGAGACTGTCCTGTCCCCACTGGCCCCGCACCCTACTGTCCTTCTCCTGACCAGTCCTGCCCATCTTCCATGGTCCACACACCCTCTTCCCAGAAGCTCTTTCCTAACTCAGAAGGAGGGACCACCTCCTCTCTTCACCTACTGTCATTAGGGGACAGCCAGAGTTTGATGACACACGTGCTCAAAGACAACTCTGTGTGGTTTTGAGGATTTTTTTCCCCCAGTCATATTTAGTAGTTTGGATCCTGTCCAGATATTGCAGCGGGTTGGTCCAATCCAAGGCTGCATTTGGTCAAGGGCGTGGACTGGAAGGGTAGTGGCACAAGAGACCAAACATTTGTGCCCCTCAAGTCCTCAGATGGAGCAGCTAGTCTGAAAAACTGGCTGTGCATGGGGACAATGGCCACAAGATTGAGCCTGGGCTGAATATCTCAACTTCCCACCTCCTCTGGCTCTCATCCCCTGGCTGTCATCCTTTCTTCCCCTGTTCACGTCCTGGTCAATTATGGAAAGGTCCTACTCTCACCTCAGGCTTGTTGGTTTTTTTTATGATTCTTTTATTTTCTTCCTCTCCTTAAACCTTCTCAGAGGGAGATCTCAGGCCACAATTATAAGGCAATAAGAGCCAACACCCAACTCAAACAGCAGCCCTTTGAATTTATTGTTAATGTGATCAGATAGTGACACCAAATTATGTGCTACCTGCTTCCCCTTCTCCAGGTGAAACTGAGGCAAAGAGTTTAAATAAACTCAGTCACTCAGCAAAACCATGGTGGAGCTGGGCTTTGAACTTGGGAGTCTGTTATCTGCTCTCCCTTTTACTATGCTTATCTCTTCCTTTCCTGCTTAGCCTAAGGTCTATTCTCCATGGCTTTGAATCCTCTTGTCATTATTTTACGTCTCGCAACCTCTACCTTTCCAGCATACTCTACTCCAGACAAAATCGCCCTCTTTGATTGGTCCAATCATCAAGATCCTCCATCTTTCTCTTCTACTTGCTTGTACCATTCATTTTTTCTCTCCTGCAGCTTCCGTCTGCTTCTCGGCTGCTTCACTTCCATCCAGCTCAAATACATTCTGGTCTCTTCCTTTAAATATAATGTAAAATAATTGCAGGACAACATTACACAGGGAGATCATAAGAGCCCTCTCAGCTCAGGTCTACCTCCTAACACTTAGTACATTGTGGTCTGGTCTCTCTCTGCTCTCCTGAAATCATTCCACTGAGTGCAGCCAATGGCTCTTGCTCCATTGATCCAAGGGCACATTGAGCCCCTAGTCTTACTCAAGTTCAGCCTTGTTGACCCGTTCACTTATATATTCATTCGTTCATGCATGCATTCATTCATCTACTCTGTATTCATTATGTATTCAGGCACTCTTTTAGGTAGTTGGATACACCAGTGGAAAAAACTGACAGATTTCTGATGGGCACAGTGATGCATGTTGGTAATCCCAGCACTCTGGGAGACTGAGGCAAGTTGGAGCCCAACATAGGCAACTTAATGACTTAGTAAGACTCTGCCTCAAGATACTCAGATGGGGCCACGGAGTTAGCTCAGTGGTTCCAGCGCCTGTCTTGCAAGCGCAAGGACCTGGGTTTGATCCCCGGTAACCATATACAGTACCAGGCATGGAGACTCACGCCCAGCAGCAACCAGTACCACATACCACAGTGCTGGGTGTGGTGGCTCACGCCTGTAATCCCAGCACTTGGGAGGCAGAGGCAGGGGGATATTGCTGTGATGTGAGTGGAGGCTGAGCTCAGGGCCAGCCTGAACCACAAAAGTGAGACCCTGTCTCAAAAAACCTAAAAAAAAAAAAAAAAAAATGATACTCAGATGGATGCACCTTCAGGACATCCTTGTAAGTGAAATAAACAGGTTACAGATATGTAAATATTGTATCTTTTCTCTGGTATGAGAAAATGAAGATGTAAATTAGTTCTAGTGTATATAGTTGATATCATGAAATAGAAAATATTTAAAAGGAAATAGGATGTAGGGGTAAATAATGAGGAGAAAAATAATGTGATAGTAATTAAAAGAAGGAAACAAAGCTTATGTATATGGGGGGTGCAGGGTGGGTGGGGAAGGGGAAAAATAAGAATCAAATCATGTCATACTCTGGTACAAACTCTCAATGTTGAATGTGATGATAATGTGTATTCATAATGTACCAGTACAGATTTTAATTTTTAAAAAATAAGGTCTTGGGGACATAACTCAGTACAGGAACTCTGGGTTCAATTCGTATTACTCCACTCCAAAGGAGAAAGAAAGAAAACATAAAAAGTTCATACAGTGTTTTGTTTTCTAAAATATATCCGTTTTCTTTTGATTTTGTATTGGTTTACACTGCCCAAAGCACAAATTATTTGACTAAAAATGCATTCTTCAGAACTGCATCACATAGAACGCTCTGTAAATACCTATGCACACACATATACGAGGACAGTGAGGAGGCCAGTAGGGCTGAAGGACTGGGGGTGGCAGCAATAGCAGATGAGGCCATTCTGCATGGCCTTGTGGGGACTGAATGATATGAGCTTTTGATTCCAGTGAACGAGGGAGCCACAGAAGGCTATGGAGCCGAAGAGCGCCACGATCTGACTTCAGCGTTAAGAGCACTGCTCTGAATGCAGTGTTGAGAGAGCAGAGTAGACGCAGGGAGAGCAGTGAGGGGGCTCCACCATATCCACGCAGATGCTAGAGACAGAAAGCCGAGGGAAGCAGAAGAGGTGGGATGATGTGCTGAGCTCTGGGAACTCTCTCTCCATCCTCTGCTGGGGGTCCATTTCCCCCTGGTCTTTCAGCCATACTGGCTGCTACAAATCAATATCCCCGAGGGTGTCAGCCAGGACTTTCCATGTTGCGGCCCCTGGAGGTCCTGCCTTAGACTGATAGCTCACTCCTTCTCTCAGTGCCATCTGTAGGCAGGTGACTCAGTCTCCAGCTCACAGCTCTCCGCTAGGCTGCAGCCCTGGGATCCAAGAGCCTCCTCACTCCTCTGCCTTCCTGGGCTGCAGATTTCACAAGTAATCCTCACTCCCTGGAAATATGCCTTCAAATCTGTCTCAGTAAATGTGTCCAGGACTTGGCCAGCCCCCAGGTATCACAGTAAGATATCTGGGGAACTTAGTTCTCCCTTAATTTCAAATTGAAAGCACCCTACGATCCAGTGACCCCTCCCTCCAAAGCAGTGTCCACTTCCCCTTCCCTAACCTGCCACCATCCCACAGGACAGCAGGGGCCTCCTGGCTGGTCTCCCAGCCATCCATGCACCAGCTTTCTGCCACAGTCAGCCTTTGTTTTACATTGACACACGATATTGGTACATATTTATGGGATACAGCCTGATAATTTGATACATGTATACACCGCGTAATGATTAGATTAGCGTAATTATCATTTCCACCCTCTCACGCATTTATCATTGCTACGTGTCCAAAATGTTTAAACTCTCCTAGTTATTCTAAAATACATAATAAGTTGCTCTATACTGTAGTTCCCCTGCTGTGCCTGAAAACACTAGACCTTTTTCCTCTGGTCTTGCTGCATGTTGGTACCTGTTATCTGGCTTCTCTTTCTCCCTCCCCTCCCCCACCTCTCCTAGCCTTTAGTGATCTCAATTCCACTCTAAGAGAGCAACACTTTGGTTACCATACATGATTGAGAACATGTGGTAAATACCTTTCTGTGCCTGCCTTATTTCGTCTTATGTTCTCCCCTTTCATTCACCTTGCCCTAGAAGACACTACTTCGTTCTTTGTCATGGCTGGATAATGTTCCACGTATATAAGGGGTATATTGTCTTTACATATTCATCCATTAAAGGGGTTATGGCTTAGATCTAAAATATCCCTCCAAATCTCATGTGTTTGGAAGGTGACTGGATCATGGAGGTGTTGTACTTATCTATGGGTTCATCCATTGATGAGTTCAGTACATACATGTACTCTTAGATGGTGGAGGCTGGTCAGAGATAAATCACAGGGCACATGAGCTGGAAGAGTTTATTCTTGTCCCCACTTCTACCCTGGCCACCATCCTACAAACAGCTTTCCTCCACCTCCAGGCCATCTCCATGCCATTTCTGCCATGGCGCTGGCAACTCATGGACTAAATCCACTGAAACTGTAGCCAATCAAACCTCTCCTTTTGAAATCTGAGGGTGTCAGGGATTTTGTCCAGTGATAGCAAAGCTGACTAATACAGATAACAAGCTGCCCTGATTTCGTAGCTTAACTTGCGAGCTATGTGGCGGTGAACACAGAAGCACACGGTGTCTTTGGTGTATTGATTTCTCTTTCCTGCCTTATGCTCAGTGAGTGCACAGTAAAGCACAACTGTGACCACAGGCTTCCAAGCTTCCACTTCACTGGCAGCTCCAAAGCATCCTCACAAAGTGGCTTAAATTCTCCCTACGAGCCTTGAAGACCAGCATCTTCTAACTTGCTCCCATCTATCTTTGCTTGAGCTGCAGAGGGACTATGGACCGTGGTCCTGCCACCTGCACTTCCACCTGAGGGCCACACTCCTCACCTCTGTCACCCAGTTGTCCTTCAGGTCTCATGTCAGTGCCTAAGGAGCTTCCCCAGCCCGCAATGGCAACTTCCAGCCCCCCTTTCTCTCCACGGTGCTGTTTACTTATTTCCACCCCTTTGTGTTATTAGGCCAGTGAGGTGTGCTGTTCTATCTCTCTTTTTCCCACCAGAATCCCATCTGAGTGATGTCTCTGACAGCAACAGCATTTGCTGAATGTCAAAATCCTAGGAGGTAGGGTCAGGACTGTCACTAGAGCTTGGTCTCTGAAAATCAAAGTGGCTCCCTGAGGCCTCCACTGACAATGAATGACATTAGGGACACCTTCTGTTACCACAGCCATTACAGTCATTGTAAAAATAATTACACTGACATTGATAGCTTCTACTTTCAGGATATATAGCGTGTGAGATCCTGTTCTAGGTATCTTATAGGTGATTTCCTTTAATTCTCATAATTAAATTCTACAAAGTTGGTTTCACAACTCTCAATTATAAGTGAAAAATTAGAGCTAGAAGTCAGTTAACTTTTGGTGACTAGCTAATGAGTGATAGGATGTGGACTTATGTATTCCCCTCCTCCTCTGTGAATCAGTCCCCAAAATGTAGGGAAAATAATCCTTATTTTTCTAATTGTGCTGTTGTCTTCCTACCTCCTAAATTTCTAAGATTCCTTTAAAATGCATTTTATTTCTGGCTTCTATAACTTTAAATTCCATACAGCACAAAGGATAAGGGTGTCTGACTTATCTCTGCGAGTCATATGGTGCTTGGTCTGCATCAGCCCCCTTGGGGCGGTAGACAGAGCGAAGAAATTTCCAGAAGGAAGAGATCTGAAGGGTACAGGGAAAAGTGGTTCACCAAAAACAGCAGAGTTCCTGGTTCTAACAGGTAAGTCACAGCTGGGAAAGACCACAGGGAGAATGCACTGCAGGCTTCTGAGGGCGCATGATAAGCTCTCTAGAGAACACGGAACATGGGTGTCTAATGACCAACCCGTGCTGGGATGCATGTCCTACTGAACATCAAAAGTGACTCCAACTCAGTTAGCATGAATTAACTCCCATGGCGTGGCCCAGGGGGCTTTGGGTGCCGTGACAGTTCCTCAGCGGTCCATATTAGGACAGAAACTCCTCCTTCCAACACAAAGGAGGAGGCCGAACCCTAAATGGGGAACTGCTGCTCCATTTCAAATTGCTGCTCCCTCCTGAAAAGAAGGACGTAGCTCTCATACTGGCTTCTCGGGGCGTCAGCTCTTCTCACTGGCTCGCTCCCACCCTGATGAGTGCACCTTTGCTAATTAATCTATGCTGTCACGTCTTGTACGTGTCCTGCTTAGTTCTCTACTTGGGACACCAAGGATCTAGGACAGCCCCATCCCTGACAACACACTGAGGCTGTAGCCACAGGAAGAAGTCTCTGTCAGTGGCTCAGCTGGTGGCTCTCTGCCAGTCTTCACTGGGCTCTTCTCACAGCAGGTGACCCAATCAGGACACTGGTGGGCAGCAGGCTGCAGCCTTCAGGGCAGAGGGCAGCCCTGTACTTCCCTTTGCTGCCCCTAGGAACAGTACCTACGTGGCCACCAGGGCAGGAAATGGATCCTGCTGGAAGCAACACTTGGTGGGTAGAGTGGAATTTAATGAAAGTACTGATGGCAGCCTCTGAGCGCTGCAGGGCTGAGACACCTGAGTGTGGCCGCCTTCACTGATCCTGAGTGACACCAGGGGAAGCAGAGAAAGGTGACATCTGGGACCCCAAGACATTGACAAAGGCTTGTAAAGAGTTACAATATCCGCAGGCTATAAGAGGAGCCAAAGGGTCAACAGTCCAGGGTGGAGGGCCCAGAGGGCTGTCACAGTGCAGGGGCTGGTGACCATGCGGGCTCTCAGAGGGCACTGGGGAGACCAGGCTGGCCAGAAAGCAAAGCTATCTATGCCTCCAGCTGCCCAGGTCTTCACTCCCTCATAGAACCACAGCCCTCTGTCCATCCAATGGCTAAAGGGGAGCAATAGCCGTGCGGTTGCTCCAAGGACGAAACTCAAGGAGACCTGCAACTTGGGGTGAGGACTGGTGGGGGTGAGCAGTAAGACTTGGGAGTGAGAGTGAGGATTTGCGGTGAGGCATATTGGGCCTGGCAGTCCTGTAGGGTCTGCATTGTGACGCAGACACCATCCAGAGCCTGGATCCCTCAGCTCGTGTCTCTGCCTGCCCAGAGTCGGTCGTGTATCACTATTCCTGACACAGCAGAGTGTATGGGGTCAAGTGGAAGGGAAAATGGGCTTTGCCCTCTGGCCCGCACCCGTAAGTGCCAGTTGCACGCGGGGCTTGCCATCATCTGGCGTGAACGAGCTGGCAGCGTAGCTCTAAAATGACTCATTTCCTCTCTGGTATTTCTAGGAGAAGGGATAATGAGCAACCAGAAACAGGACTCTACGAACAATTCAACCAGGCACATGTGAGGGGAGCCCTCCGGGGGCCTCCAGAGGGGAGTGAGGTGTGTTATATGAAGATCAGCAGAGAGAACAGCCAATCCCTTGAAATGAATTAATAATGAGGCTGTAAACACTGATGGCTGCCTTCTTTTCCTCACTGCTTTCACCTTGAACACTTGCTTGGAAAAAGAACTCTGCTCTGGAAGCAGGCAGACTGGTAAGAGTCTTCCCCGTGGCACTGGCCAAGCAGAGGCTGCTGCGGCTCAGGGTGTCCCTCTGGAAAGTGTCAGGCCAGGCAGGCCAGGGCCTCAGTCTCTTCCTGTGACTTTATGATATAAACTCTGTCCCCGGCCCTGGAATGCTCCCCACTGGATGGTCTTCCCAACTCGGAGCTGAGGGAGCCTGGTTTGTTCACTGCTATATTCTTGGTGCCATCAGGAATGAATATAAATAATATTTGTGACATAATATTTGAAAAATTGAAAATAATGCTAGAAAATCTATGACGTGTGAAATGCCTGAATTAAAAGAAAAGATAAAATAGGCTTGGTCTTAGTCCATTTTCTGTTGCTAAAGTTGAATATCACAAACTGGGCACTTTGCAAAGAAAAGAAATTGGGCCAGAGAGTTAGCTCTGTGGTGCTGCTGCCTGCCTTGCAAGTGTAAGGTCATGAGTTCGATCCCCAATACTGCAAAACAAAACAAAACACAGAAAGAAAGAATAAAAGGAAGAAAGAGAAAGAAAGAAAGGAATGGAGAAAGAGAAATGAGGAAAGAAAGAGAAAAGAGGTTTGTTGAGTTTGTGGATCTTGAAGTTGAGGAGCACAGTGTCATCATGGGCTTGACCCATGGGCCACCTTGCAGTATCGCAGCATGGCCGAGGGCATCACATGGCGAGATAGAGTCCTGCTCAGTCTCTCTTCTGCCACCAATCCCAGTGGGGCCTCACCCTCCTGACCTCATCTACCCCTAATTACTTCTGAGGTCCTACTGCTAACCTATAAACATACAGCTTTGGGGACTAGGCTTCAACACGAATTCCAGGGACACCTTCAAACCAAAACCGCTTCCACCTCATGAGCCTCTCCCAGTCCTGGCCCCGGGAGGAGGCTTCCCCGCATTACAGCCTTCTGGCCAGGTTTTTCCCCATCTGTGAAGGTGCCAGGTTCTCTCCTCACCTTTGTCCCCAATGCATGCAGACTCACAGGGGCATCTGGCTTGGCTACACTTGGACATACCCCGTCATGAACAATTTCACTGCTTCCGCCCTTCAGTCTTTGAGCCCCAACACTGGGCAAAGGCCAGTGGGAAATCAGTCTGTATCAGAGAAGTGAGTGATCTGGGCATCCCTCGAGTCTCAGCACTTGGGGGGCTGACGCAGGAGGACCACAAGTTTGAGCCCATCTTGGGTAATTTAGTGTCTTAGTAAGACCTACTTCAAAATAAAAAGGGCCAAGAATGTGGCTCAGTGTGAAGGTACTTGGCTCGACCCCTAGCACTGAAACAAGGAATGCACTGATGCTCTGAATCAGAGAGCTTACCCCAGTGTCCCCAGCACCTCCAAGGTGGTTTCTTGGGGCTCTGCTTTCAGCGATCAGAACTCGCTGTGCTAAAGAAGCCCATTCCACTGTGGCGAAGCGAGGCTCATGGTCTTGCCTTCCGTGGTCCTTGTAAAGACAGCTTGTCAGGGATCTGAATAAAGGGGAAGAGCTGAGTCCAGTCATCCAAATACTAATCTCCACTGGCTTCACACACATGACCTGGCTCCAGTCTTTCCTTTTTCTCTTTAGACTAAATACATTAGGTCCCTCATAGGACCCATTTGACACAGTACCTGGAACCCTGTAGAGTGTGTTAGCTATTCCAGCTCTCAATGTCTCGGACTGGTTGTGGCTGATTCTTCTCAAAGCTTGGGAAAAGGGAAAAACTGAGAAGCTATGTCCTATACCGGTACGAACTGTCAATGATGTTGAGTATGATCATGATATGTACATAAAATACATCTATTTCACAATGAAAACAATAAAAAAGCTTGCCATTGACCCTAAAGAGCAGCCTCATCCTCTGAGTTGAGGCCACTGGGTCTCTCTCTGGGATTCTGACCATTTTATCTGCTTACCCAGGCCCTGGTCCCTGGTCTGCAGTAAAATCCTTATATAGCAAGGATGTGCCTTTTTAGAACATGAATCAAGCCATGTCTTTATGAGTCAGTGTTCACCAGGGAAAGAGAGCCGTGTGTGTGTGTGTGTGTGTGTCTGTGTGTCTGTGTGTCTGTGTGTGTGTGTCTCTGTGTATGTGTGTGTGTGTGTGTGTGTATGTGTATGTGTGTGTCTGTGTGTGTGTGTATGTGCATGTGTGTCTGTGTGTATATATATATGTGTGTGTGTCTCTCTCTGTGTGTGTGTGTGTGTGTGTGTGTGTGTGCAAGTATAATGAGGAACAGGATTCTGCAGTTACGGGAATTGAGAAATACCATGATCTGACACTCGCAGGAGAGCCAGAAAAGCCAATGGTATAAATCTCAGTGCTAGGACAGAGGAGGAGATGAGATGACCTCCAGTTCAGTGGTCAGGAAGGAAAAATGGGGTGAAACTTCCCTTCCTCTACTGTTTGTTTTATTCAAGCCTTCAACGGATTGGGTAATGCCCATCCCCTTGAGGACAGCTGAGTCCATTCGTTCAAATGCTAACCTTCAGTGGCTTTACACACATACCCTGGAGTCAGGTGGAGTCAGTCATGGCAATGAAGATGACATGTGAACTGAGTCACCTTGTCCTCCTCCACTTACACTCCTCTTATGGCTCCCACCTGCTCCAAGTACACCCCCAAATCCCAACTCCAGCTGGGGACCTGCTGTTCCTGTCCTCATCTCCTTGCACTCTCCCTTCGCTCCAGCCACATTTCCTCTTTGTTCCTTCTCTGGGCCACAGGGCCCTGTATATAATAGGTGTTCAGTGGATGACTGTTCCTTGACTACATGAATTGAAGAGCATGCCTTCACTTCCTTAAGTTTATAGTCTCAGCATCAGCAAAGCGTCCTTGGGTAGAAGGCCAATGACATGGCCTGTGTCAGCTCTGCTGTTTTTCCTTAAAATGATACCTCTCCCTTGAGTCTTCAGCCCAAGTCCTGTGATTTCTGAATTGCCCTGCAAGATCCAGATCTGCTGTCATCCTGTTTTCCAGTCTTGCCGAGTGGCATTTCTGGCCTGCCTTTTCAGTTCTGAGTGGCCCCTGTATTTTTAGAAGAGCAATTGTGTATTTGTGAGGGCCAACTATACCAGCTGCCTCTCTGGTACAGTTCCACTTGCCAGCTCATTTTATATTCCTTACAAATACTAATGAAATTGTCCTCTAAATATATACCCATCCTAAAAAGCCTCCATGAGATTCTGGTCCTGAGTGGACTTGCCCAACATAGCTCATTTGGTGAAGCTTATGAAAGAGATTAAAATGCAAGCTCCAGTTTGGGATGGATGTATTGTGGGAAATGGTGTAGGGACGAGATAGAGGCTGGATATGATCAGAACACATTGTATGCATGTATGGAGACAGTAGCCTAAATGACATTAATACACATAAATTTTGTTGCTTTGCTTTTTTTTTCTTTGAGATAGGGCCTTGCTATGGTTTTCAGGCCAGTCTTCAACTTACTATGTAGCCCAAATTGGCTTGAAATTGCAGCCATTCTCCTGCTTCAACTTCTACAGTGCTGGGATTGCAGATGAGTACCATCATACCTGGCTTATGATCAGTATTAAAGAAAAGAAAAGACAGAGATAGTGTGACAAGAGATGGCCAACAAGAGGCCATGAGTATTGGACAGTCTTATTAGCATGTGAAGTAACTTCAGAGAACTTTGCCCTTACTAGATCTGCTGGTTTGAGCTTGGCTCTTCTGGGATGTGTCTGGCTTTCATCTCTTGGTGCTGTCCTAACTGTCTGGAAACCTCTTAGTGGCATTTGTCTTGTCTCTACCTGGAAAGCCTCACAGAACCTGAGTCAACAGACAGTCAGGATGCAGTGACCCTGGGCTGCCTCCATGAATGGGCACCTGAGAGTTTATCGATCTTACCAGGTGGACCAGATTCTGGACCTGCAGACTCCAAGCTGTAGTGGATCTTGAAACTATCTACCAAGAGTGTTTATACAATGTCTGAGTCTGTTATGTCCTCAGCAAAAGAATTCACAGGATTTCAGAATACCCGCTGACCCCACCACTGTACAAGCCACCAGTTAGAATGTGGTGTGAAAGCTGCCATTGGGACCATAGTCCAGTCCTTGTCTGAACACCTCCATCCATCCTACTTCTTCAGTCCCTCACTCTGTGCTAGAGCTCAAACTACCCATTGAGCATTGCTCATGTGGCTGCACCTGTCCCTTGATGTCTCTTCCCAGGACTTTGACAGTCTTCATGTATCCCCCCTCGGCGGACTCCACTACTCCTCGACCACTCCCCAGGCCCTGTCTTGGCCACCCAGCTTCTGTCCTGTCCCAGAATCCCCAGATTAGAGCTCCCCAAAGTATGGTGCATGGCCTGGGGCCCATCCATGAATGTTCTGCTAAAAGATTTGGCTGAAAATTGTAAGCTTTGAAAGCATTTATAGCAATGTAACACAACAATTTTAAGTCCACTGGATCCAATAATAAAAACTTGAGGCTTATGTTTGTTCCCTTTTTCCAATTTTATTTTTCTAGTAATTCACTTTTATTGTATTTTATAAAAATATCAGTCCACAATAGATTGGAAATAAGAAATGATATAGTCCTTCATTACATATCACTGTTTCTCAGCCTCTTTTTCATTACCACTCCCCCTCCAGGGAGCATTTAAGATGTTTTTTTCCACTGATAGACCCTTCCTGATCCCACTGTGAAATTTTAATACCACAGATATGCTTTTATACCACATGCCCCATGTGCCTATCAAAAATAGTAACTCTTTTCACCCCCTCTAAGAACCAATTTTCACCAGGTTAGGGAACTATATTCTCTTCTTTGAATACTTGCAAGACTGAAGGCTTGTGAATCCCTGTTGTTTGGGGGTAAGGCTTTGACTTTGTAAGAAGTGGGCATGTTCTGATTAGCCTATGACTATGTTGGAGCTCGAAGTATACCTGTTGTTATAAATCACCTTTCTCTTATTTCCCTTATCTATTATAACAGAGACATTGTTATGGTTTTAGATCCTCCGAAAAGGTCATGTGCTCAGAGATGGAGCTTTGGCAATGACTGAATCACAAGGATTCGAACCTCCCCAGTGGGTTAATCCATTATGGACTCGTGATTTGATGGCTTTACATGGAGATGATGAAGACACAAGAAGTATGGTCTAGTAGCAGGGAGTGGATTATGGGGGTGTGTTCTTGGTGGTTATATCTGGTTCCCGGCCTCCTTCTCTGGTTCATTCTCCCTCTGCTTCTGGGCTGCCATGAGGGAAGCAGCTCTCCTCTGCTATGTTCTGCCGCCGTGATGCTTCTGCCTTGTCACAAGCTAAACACAAAGCAGCCAGGTGCCCATGGACTGAAACGTCTGACACTGTGAGCCAGGCTAACTCTTTCTTCCTTTAAATTGACTTCCTAAGGCATTTGTTATAGTGAGGAAAAACTGAGGAATACAGATATTATAATGAGCTTTGTTAAAATTTTAGGTTATAAAAAATAAAAAGTTCAGATTATTAGCTATGATCTACTGTAAATATTTTTGACTCTCTGATGGATGAGGGGGAGGAGGAAGTTGTGATCCTGCCCATGCTAGTGATCACTGCTGTGTTCCTTCCACTGCTCATTTATCCTGTAACCACCCGTTGCCCACCACTGGGACATTTTAGCAGCTATGGATTGTGGCCAACAGGATAGCTGCTTAGGATCATTTGGACAGGTGGCTTCTAGTGTGGTTAATGGAGTTCAGTACCCTAATCCCCAGAGAGCACCAGTGTGAGAGATGTTTCTCTCTTATCTACTAGTTACTCACTCACACAGTATGGTAAAGTCACTAGGGAGCCACGCTCTACTCTACGGTGAAGCCCACTTCCTTGTTTAAATCCCAGGGTCCCCAAAGTGCCTGTTCACACACAACTCCTCTAACTTTTGAAGGAGGCCCATAACAATGCACAGAACCATTCTCCAAGGGACACAGTTCAGGAAAAATTGAGCCTAAAGTTTTACTAATTCGTGTCCCTTTGCTACAGGACCACAGGTAATTGAAAGTCAACCAATAAACTTCAGAACTGTGCTAATGTGTGAAGTTCCCAGGTTCCCATGTCTCCCATATCCGTTTATGAGGATCCCCTCACCTAGGCCTGACTGCTTCCAGAGCAAGAGGAATATTTGGCTCCTTAAACTATGATGTTCAAGGCTGCAGCCACCCTCTCTTAAAACTTAGTCTAAGACTTGGCAGACACAGGAGATGCAACTTCAGTTCTTGATTTCTCTTCAATCAAAGGTGCATTAGTTCTACTCTGAGGATGCTCATAGTTTTCCACTATTTTCTCTTCTTGGATCATTTGCCAAAGCAAATGAGAGCTTCACAGCCACATTTAATGCTCAAATTCCTGAGCTGCCCAGATGGTGCATTTTTTCAAAAGAAACTTTAGCTTATGTCCTTAAATCATGGTCATTCACCCTCTTCCAGTGGAATAATTTTGAAAACAAAGAGAAAAATCTGAGCTCCACACATTAGGTTACTTTGAGGTGCCTAGACTCAGGCTCAGGGACACATTTGCCAGGGTATGGACTGGCTAGGGCTGTCACAGTGTCACAGACAGGTGGCCTGAACAACACAGAACTCTGGAAGCTAAAACTCTGAGATCTGGTAGACTTTGTTTCTTCTGAAGCTTCCCTTCTTGACCAATAGATGGCTTTCTGCTCCCTATGCCTTCACACGGCAATCCCTACGCGACTGTGATCAGAGGTCACCCTCGTTTTACCTCATTTACTTTTAATACGGCATTGAATCCAAGGAGCTGAGCTACATTTTCATATCCCCTCTCCCCTTTATCTTCTGAGACTGAGTTTCACCAGTTTGCTAAGTTGCCCAGTCTTGGCTTGATCTCAACTCATGATTCTCCTGCCTCAGCCTTCCAGAGTGCTAGGACTACAGGAATGTACCCCCACACTGCCTTTGCTTTAATTCTTTACATATCTTGTCTCCAAATACAGTTATATTCTTAGTTACTGCACAGTAAATGCTATGGACTTTTGGAAGACATGATTTATCCTATACCGAATTGAAAAAGCATCTGGCCTCTCTAGTTTATGTCTCAGAGTCACACAAATTATCAGGGTTCTGGGGAATGTTGAACTTATTTATTTCACTAACCGGAAAAGTGAGGGACATAAAGCCGAGGTACAGACACAGTCGCCCACTTCATGGGCTCTTAGCTCTTGTCAGGCTTGGGTTCCCACCAGCATCGGTCTAAGAAACTTCCCAGGCAGCTGCCAGACAATTTCCTCCCTATTCATGCCCTTGCTGAAAAAAACAAAACACAAAAACTCAAAAATATCTAAGAAACTTAAAAAGAAAGAAGTAAAAGACAATTCTCTGAAGGCAAGGCAAATACTTGGAGTCTGCTCTTCTGAAGTCTGGAGAGTAACACTGACATAGTGATGCTTTTCAGCTGCAGGTTTTGGCCACTGGGACTGCTGGGATTTCCCTGGAGTCACTTATTTTCATAGCGATACTAAGATGTCATTTGTCATTCGTCATTTTCATTCTCTCACAAGCATATGGTGGTTTCTAGAGCCCACAGAGCCCAGGATGATGGCACTTGCTGGTCTAGTGATTAACGGAATCCATCAAACCAACAAGAGAAGCCAAGCTTCGCATCAGGAAGAGACAATGCTCTTCTCCTTCCCGATATTTATCACAAGAAAATGTTTTATTTTTGTGAATATAAAATGGGCTTATTATTGGTTTGTGATAATTTAATAAAAAAAAGAAGGTGTATCTGAAGAATACAGTGAAGAATGTATTTTAGAAAAGGACACATTGCCACCAGTCTCCCCTCAAAACACTTCTCTGTCCTCCGAGCACACTTATCCCTGTTCCTGCCACTGTCAGATGCGGTTCTGGAAGTTTTCTTTTCTGAGTGTCTTTAGGTGCGTTGTTGTGACTGCTTTGAGGTCCTGAATTGATGCAAAGCACTTGTCTTTCATGGTTGTTTTGATGTTGTGAAAAGCTTGACATTGGATGGAGCCAGAAGTGGTAAGGTGGACGCTGACACGCCATCACGTGTTTACAAGCCTGCTTTTCTGCTGGATGACACACAGCAGCAACAGTCTCTGTATTTTTTATGACACCTTATAAAGACTCAGAAAAAAGATTTTCAAATGGTGAGGACAATGGGATAATTATGTTCAAAGTAAGGGACAGTACTCTGAAGGGGATTAATGGTGACACAACTTTTTATTGTAATGATTTTTTTTTTTCAGTATCAGGGATCGAACTCAGGACCTTGCACTTGTAAGACGGGTTTGGTTCCTTGAGCTAAACCCTTAGCTCTTATAATGAAGTTCTTAATTAAAACATTCACTGTACATTTTGGTCACCCTTTGAATTGCTGAAGTTTTACATTTTAATATTTGAAATAGTAAAAATCAAAAGATAGAATGTTAATAAAGATCTTTGTAGTCTCTCTTCACTTTTAAGATTGTGAAGGGGTGCTAACCCCCAAAGATTGGGAAGGAACAGGATAAAGATCGGGAAGGAGTGTAATAAAGCAACGAATAAAGTCCACTGGTGCAGTCCCTGCTTTTCTTCATTCTTCTTTGTGCTATTTTTTTTCAACTTAGTGATTTCTGTAAAACCTGATTTAGTTTCCTTCAGGCTCTGACAGCAGGAAGAGGTGGCAGTTCATTACCTAGAACCCCAGGAGAGCACGTTTTCCTTGCATCGCCGAGTCCCCCGTGCTCCACATCCCTCCTGGCTACATAGCAGCTCACTGACATCCCAAAGTTCCTTTCATTAGTCTCTGGTGATTGATCACCCGGCTTAACCTTGCCCTGTGGGTGGTGACAAGTTTGGGAAACCAGCACCTCCCTCCTGACCCAGACAATTAAGCACACGGTGGAACAGGGGCTGACACCATGAAGCTAAGAACGCAGGATCTTGGGTAGCTGGGTCTCCTTCCTGATCTGCCACAGGCCCTCTCTTTCCCAGCTTCCTTCACCCCTGGGAATACTCTGAGCTCTCATTCTGCTCAGAGTTTTGGTGACCTACTGCAGAGGCATCTTCTGGGTCTTTAGCAACCTGAACTATACTTGTGCACAGAGGCCTTGTGCTTCCCGAGCACCTCCGCACCAAGAGGTCTGACCCTTGGAGAGGTCACCGAGCTGCACTTCCTCAGCAGGTGTGGGCACTGCTTTGGTCACTGGATATTTACCCACTGAAGTCTCTCAGAATAGCTGGGAAGTAGGTGCTAGTGTCACCCTGATTTTTGAGAACAGGAAAAGGAGACACAGAGTGAGGAAATCACTTGCCCAAAGCCACACCGCTTCACAGGCAAGTGAATGCTGAGAGAACGCAAAGGGGGCAGCTACGTACAGGGGTGCTTGGCAGAAAGGAAGATGGATAAAGAAGAACAGACCCAGAAGACGAGGAGGAGCAGAGAATCTTGATGCTGAGCAAATACCGCACTCACTTAAGGAAAGAACTGGCCCTTGAACAGCAATAAGATGCAGACAGGAGGAAACCGGGAGGAGGGAAGAGGCAAGGTGTTAGGATCAGAAGGACCAGGGAGGAAACTCCAGGCAGGAAGATCCCTGCTCATTTCACTGGCTTGGCCTCCCTGTCCAGCTCTGCCTCTGTCTTAAGAGCACCATTGCCCTCTCCTGCTATCTACTGCGTCTTACAAGGTGGCTCGTCAGACTCAAGCTGGTGGAGCGATATCGTGAGCATTTGTGCACGTCTCACTTTTTCTATCTTTCCTGTCTCAAACCGCACCAGAAAGGCATTCTCCAAAAAGACAGAAGTGACCAGGAGCAATCCAGGACATTGCAATGCATTCAAGAGTAAAGCCAGAAGAGGCACGCAGGGGCTCACAGGCCGGGCTACTCATCCCAGGGCCAGCAAGACTTCTGAAGACCCAGGGTCCCGGCTGCTTTCAGTGAGCCATAAAGGCCTGTTCCAGTTCTTGGACTTATCTTATAAGACTTGGGAAACTATTCTCTTGTTTTCTACGCTGGGAAAACTCCAGGGGCAGAATGTCCAGCTCAGCTTGATTAATATAACAGGCAATCTGGTGTTGGTCTGTTGAACAGGTCCTCTGTCTGCCCACTGGCGGTAGCACCAGGCTGCACATCTAAAGTGTGGGAGCCCCACACAGTAGATCCTGGGCTGAGCCCCTGTTCCCCAGTGCGGCGAACTCCAAATCTGTGCAAACTGTCATCCTACCCACCAGTTCCTTTTGCTGCAGAGCTCTTGGTCCAAAATGTCATGTGTCCGAAAATCCCTCGCAGCAAAGGAGTTGGGTAAAAGGCAGTGCAGGGTTCGTTAGCCCCTCATCTCCAAGGAAGGAAAGGCAAACTGCCGCCTATACATCCACCCACAAAGGATACTTGCTTTTTGTTGTTGAGCGGTGAAAAATATTGACTGTTAAAGATCATGATGAAAGGAAAGACACTTCACTGAACTTCTAAAGCCAGGAGAGCCAGATCCCTTTCCTAGGGACCCGGTGTGTACCCAATCTGAAAGAGAAGCCAGGGACCCTTTTCATGTAAGATTAAGTTTCATTTCTAGCCTGTGATGTTATGATCTTATTATTTTCAAAGATAGAAAGAAAGGAAAATAATTGTTTTTATTCAACATCCACCCAGCTCTCTAACCATCCATCTATCCATCCAACAATTTTTTTTCTTGTTTTCATCCATTGTCCACCCAGCTGTCCATCCATCCAGCTTACATTTTTTTCTTGAAGGCCAGTGACATGCCAGGCATCATGCCAGGTTGCTGTGCAGTACAGTAATGAATAAAACAGATACGACCCTTCTCTGTGGCAATCCTACAGAGAAAGGTGCTAATGAAGCAATTACAAGTATTTCAAGTACACGGAGAAGAAAGGGGGATGTTCGGGATGCCACGGGAGCGCAGACATAAGGCAAGGGAGAAAAAGAAGCAGCTTGGAAAAAAGGAAGCCTGTTCACAGCAGAGACGTTCAGATTGGATTAATACTCAGCTAAAACTCCCGACCTAAGAATCCAATTAAAATATGGGAATTCTGTATTTTGCATATCTGCATTTGAATATAGGACTTAAGCGTATAATTAACTGACTTTAAGAAAAAATTGCAATCCAGTGAAATCTCAGACCCAAATCCTGTCTCTAGGGCTATTTACTAAATCCTGTATTCTCAATCAGACAAAGGCCATTGTCCCAAAGGCAGTAATTTGGTCTTCAGTGTGATCTGAATTTGCAAGCTGGTGCGAATTGAGAATTAGAATAAACCTGATATTTATCCAAAAGGACAGAAGTGCTTACGGGTGCCAGAAAAGAATGACAGCCAGAATAGCTGGAGAGGTCAGCAGAAACTTGACATTGAGAAGGCTTTATGCTCCTGACAATGTTTCTTTTCTGCCAAAAAGATTTGACATCTTTTTTCCTATTAATTCCACTTTATTTTGAAGTTGCTCACTGAGTGAATGATATCAAAAAACACTTTCAGACACTGCAAGATTGAGCAGTGTATTGATGAAACAGGAAAGCCAACAGGTTCATATTTCCTCCTATCTAAAATAAAAAACACAGAGAAGGGAACCATGGCACTTCATACTTCCAACTAATTTTAGCAGCAGGAGGAAAGAGATGAAACTTCCTTCCTCCTTTGGAATCTCCTTCATCATGAAAAGCGTTCTGTATGGAAGTATCTGGATGGAAGGTCTTAAAAGATAGCAAAGTCCTTTTCTTGGTCAACAGTGGGAAGCTTCTGATTCTACCTTCTACAAAAGGGGAGCTCTGGCTAAGTGCATGCTGTAAGTGCCCAACCCGTGGGCAGAGGCTCTGCCATAGCAAGTCTCCTTGACTGGTATCACATATCCCTCTGTCCCTCAGCTGCTGAATTGACAGATCATAACTCCACAGAGCATATGGGAAGAGCACTTGGAAGGATGCCCCGAGTTTAAGTGTCCAGAGTCCCCACACAGTCTGGAAAAGCTCCTGCATGGTGACCGAGACACTGCTATGGACAGAGGGCATGAGTTAGAGGATCAACACAGGATGTGCAACATGTCACACTGAGATCTCTTCATACAGGGCACCTCCTGCTATTCTCTGTAGGAAATCTCTATCTTTTTACCTCCTGTCCTCTAACTGTACAACACAGAATTTCAGGAATAGGGCATCCTTCTTAAGTTCACAGAGAAGGATAAAGCAAGATGTTGTAAGATTAAATTAAGCTGATCTCTGGCTAGTTCTGAGCATAAGACTAGATTCCTTCTGGAAAGGGAAGAGGTGGAGAATGGTAAAGAAGAATAGAAAACAAGGAAAAATAGCAAGGTGGGTTGGTAGGACACATTGAAAAGTATTTATACAATGTCTGTGGCAACTCCAGGAAAAGAAGTTCCAGAGGAAGATCTGAGGGAAGTACAGTGGAGGTCCAGTGATGAGGTAGTGACACTGTGGGGACCACTTGTATCTCTAGGGGCCATGGGAGAAGAGAAGAGAAAGATACAGTTGGAAGGAGGAAGGAGGGAGGAAAAAATTGAGTCCATGAGGAGTTGAGACTTGGTAGGATCTTGGAATTAGCTGACTTTGCTTTTGTACTGAGACGTTACCATGAACTGACCACCTTGGGCTTTGGGAACAGGTCCACATTCCAGTAAGACTCCTGATCTATTATGATTGAGACAGAAACTGAGACCACCTGCCAGGTAAATGTGTTTAGACCTTCACAAGTCACAAAGCACCCCCATATGACTTTCTCTGGGTACGTGCCATCCCATCCAGTGGCTGGGCTATCTAGGCAGATACAAGGCCCATTTTGGAGAACTGTCAGAGTAATGAAGTGACTGAGCTTAGCTCAAAGATAGTAAGGTCTTGCAAAACAAAGTCTCCTGTTCAGAACTCAAGTCTAGGTTTCTGAGTCCAAGTTCATGTTTTTTGTTTGTTTGCTTGTTTTGGTTACTGGGAATTGAACCCATGGCCTTCACACTGAGCTATACATCCCCAGCTCTTTTTCATATTTTTAGTCTTACTAAATTGTCCAGGTTAGGCTTGAACTTGCAATCTGTTTGCCCACTACCCTTGAGTTCTGGGGTTATCTCCAGCCCTGATCTTGAGGCTCTTTATCCTATGTTGGGTTGAACAAGTTCTCAGCAGAAATGCAGAGATGAAGGTTAAGTCCTCTTCTTTACCCAGGAATCATCGGGAACAACCTCCGACTTTCTTCTAGTCAAGCCAGGTAGAGCACAAACCTCTTTCCAATACCTCTGGTATTCAGAGTCCTTTGGAGAGACAAGTCCATGTTGATGCAGAGTAAGGAGGAAGAAAACGCTTTGCTTCTTTCTAAAGCATGGACAGAAGGGGGAGCCAGGATGCTTTCCTTCCACAGGCTGGAAAAGCTATGCCCCGTGCTGATGATACAGAGACTTGGTCAGGCTGCAGAAGGAGAGCTGTCAGAGTAATGAAGTGGCTGAGCTTAGGTCAAAGATAGCAAAGCAGGCCAGTGGGTCTGGAAAAGGTCCTGATCGAACCATTCTGTTTAAATTAAATGTAGCAAATGGTCTCTTCAGTTACCAGAGGCGCTGGCGATGCACCTCTGTATACTTTCTGCTGAAGCACTGGCCTTGACATCTTCTCTTCCAGAATGATGTTTACTAAAAACTACTGTAGTGGGGCTAGAAAATTACTGTTCATTGCATTTATCTTAAAGTGGGGTCTTGGTCAGAAGTACTAATCCGTCTCCTCCTTAAGGAACACTAAAAGTATTAAGTTGGAAATTACCCGTGAATGACTTCTTGGCCCTTTGCTCAAAAGAAATTTAGGTTCATCCAACTTCATGTGATCACAAATAGTGAGGATGGAAGGCTGTTTTTTTATTTTGAAGTCTTTATTGATGGCAGATTGGATGGTTTTTATCTTAAAATTGTCAATGATTGGGATGAAAGTAAAATTACCATGACTCCTAAGAAACACCCAGAGATGCTCAACAACTTGTTTCAGGTCTTACAAGGAGTGAGCCAGACCTGAAACAAATCATAGTTCTTGACTCACAATGATATGGGTATTTCTGCCTTGGTTTTCTGAAATTATGTGTCCTAGAGACAGGTACAGAAGGAGGTTACTGACACCTTCCAACAAGGAACCACCTCCGTTGGAACGACCTGGCCAACGGAGGAAGCTGGGGGGGATGGGCTGGAATGTCCCTTCCAGCTTCCCATACCTCCTGCTCATCTCAGAAAGCAGAGGCTGATCTTGGGAAAGATAGATGCTCATTGGGCTGAAGCAGCTGCCGCGTGACAGTTTGCCAGGGCTGCTTAATGCTGACCCTTTGGCATTCTCGCCTCTGATTTCCTTAATGTAACAGCTCTTTTTCCTTGCTGGCTGACAAAGGTCAATTCCCATTTGTTCTCTAGTAAATGAGCACTTGATCCTGTGGAGTGTTCGAGGGGAAGACCTGCAGAAAACCCTCTGTGTTGTCTATTAATGATTTCAAAGTAAATCACTTCATTTTGGCTTCTTGTTTGAATGTTTGCATTTTTCACCACATACAAATGTGCCATTTCAGCTTTCTAGAGCAACATCTTCCTTTGTAAGTGAAATGCTTTTCAGAAAAGATCATGCATTTCTGAACATGCTGTGTTTTTGGCTGGAGCCTTTGAACTGCTGGGAATACAACTGCTTTTTAATTGGAATCAATAGCCAGTATTGGCTTAGATTCAGAGCTGGCCTCCCAGCATCAAGGTCTGTGGGGTCTAGGGAGGTGGGGAGAGGGTGGCCAAGTCACCCACCCTCTGGCTATGACTTCCAGGGGAGGCTCTATGTGTAGCTGAGGACTCCACTGGCTCAGAAAATGGAATTTCCATTCTCTGTCCCAACAAAGAAATACTTGTCACGTATGGGGATAGGCAAAGAGAGAAAGCCGAGTGGCCCAGGCAGAGACTCTTCACCTTGGCCAGCTGATGTTTGCAAGGGTGTGAATAAGCCAGAAGCTCAGATAAAAGGAAACGACATCACCAACAAGGCAATTTGCGGTGTCTTCCATCAAGACGACAGTCCAGAGTGTCTTCTCCTTTTGGAAAGGAAAAAACCTCAGGAGTGGAATCTTTTGCCTTTTGTCACAGGGAAGAATAATCAGCATTCTGGAGAGACACCATCACTTCAGGGTCTCATTCTATCAGGCAATTATTTAGAATTAAGCTTATTAATACAACAGCGCATCTCATCTACACGGTATGCAAAAAAGCCCATGCTTAATCATAGTATCAGCACAATAGCTTGAGAGACACAATCTCTTCTCTTTGGATTCCTTGGATTTAGCTAATTTTAACTAAACACAGAATAGGGATGAAGCTGGAGGCTAGCCACCTAGATTGAAATGCAGGCCGAGTAATTATGCACAGTGTGAAGTGACTAATCCTAAGCGTCTAAAGGGCTATTTCCATACGCACAGTGCTTCTGATGATGGATGTGTGGTTGTACTAGATTTAGCTGTAGTGCAATGAAAATTAACATAGGGAAAACTTCCCAACAATTCAGGAAAATTCTCTACTTTCTCTACTCACCCTGACAAAGGTCTGATCTCAGATTATTTTCAAATGGTGGATAAAGTCTTTTGTACCAGGGAAATATTCCACATGAAGTCCGTGTGCATTGTTGACAGAGGCCAGGAGAGATTTCCAAGAACAAATATCTGTAAATTAGCACATTTACTAGGAAATCAGTATGAAGGTTTCTCAAAAGCTAAAAAAAGAACTATCTGACCTAGCTGTAGCACTCCTTAATATACCCAAAGGAATCAAAGACAATCTGCTGTAGAGATACCTGCCTGGTCAGGTTTACTATGGCACAATTCACAGTAGCCAAGGTATGAGCCAGCCTTGATGCTCCTCAGCAGATGAGTGGATAAAGACAACGTGGCATATATACACATGAAGTATTATTCCACGAAGAGGGAGAACGAAAGCCTGCCACTTATAGGATAACGGATGGACCTGGGTCCATCGTATTGGCAAATAAGTCCGACTCTGAAAGATAGATACTCTGTGCTCTTCCTAACATATGGAATCTAAAAAAGGTGACAAGAAAGTAGAAGGGAAACTATTATTAGAAAAAGAAACAGAATAAGCAGAGGGGTTAGGGGTGCTATGTCAGGTTACAGGAAGTGGATATGAACAAAATACATGCATTTGAATCTCCCAAATGTGAAACTAACAAGAATGGAGGGTCAAGGAAGTGAGTGGAGGGAATGATCAAAGCATATTAAGAAATACTTTGTATGTGCAGGAACAGATCTGCCAAAATGAAACCCAATCAACCTGTACAACTAACAAAAAATGAAGCAAGCAACAAAGAATTCTCTCCTGTCTTAAACAGGACAACTGAAAAATGGAGCCGACATTTATCATCCAAATTGTGGCTGGGAAGTGGGTGAGAGGACTGCAAATATACCTCTTGTGCTTTTTACTGGGGGCCTTCTCTTTCAGACAAGGTGAGTCATCTACTCTCTCTCTCTTCCTATCTCCCTTACCTACTTTGTTTGTGTCATAATCCTCCCACCCTTGAGTTCTTTTATGGTGCAGTGTTTTCCATTCTGCAAACCAGCCACATCAGGACAACCTAGATGATCCCACATCCCATCTTTCTCATTTTAATAATTCCTCCAGCACTTTAAGGCACTGGATAAGATATAGTTTCTCCATTTCCCCAAGAGTTTAATGTATTAATGCCAATCAATAAGTACATGACTTTTTAAAAAAGAATATGACTGACCTAGGCCCTAAGAACAAGTCTTTGTCACCTAGCACACATTCATCTCACATTTCTGTGCTCCAGGCATTGTGCAGGGCCACAGTGAGGCAGAGGAGGAGCAGAGGGATTCATAAAGGCAGTAGGGTATGGTAAAGAAGCTTGTAAATGCTGGAGAAAAGGAACAAACCAACAGATAGGTATTTGTCTATGAGATAACAGTGTCAGACCACATTTGAACCCAGGAAGGGGGTCCTGGGGTGGAATGAATGCAGACTTGGAAGGAGAAATCAGTTGCTCTGTAAGCAGGGCCTTGAGGTTAAGTGAGTTGGACCAGGACCAGCTGAGTCTTGAGTGTTCATGCACAGAGCGCTGACTGAAATCCAACAGATGTGGGATGAAACCAATGCTTCTCATTAGGGGAACAACAGGACGTCGGGAGAGATCGCTGAAACATCTCGTGGAGATGGAAATAACAGTCTACAGCAGATCAAACAAAAGAAATGGAGAGTAGACGTCATGGGGAAGCAATCTGAGGGTGTTCAGAGGGGACCTGTACATGAAGGAGATGTGAAACAAAAGGAAGAGGGTGGAAATAAAGAAGGAACAAAGTGCAGAGACCACATGGCCACTACCCAAGGAAGTTTTGGATTGAGACTGAATATTCCTGATCCCCCAAGAACCACCTATGTTAATCATGTCTATGTGATGCGATCAGAATATATGGTGTTAAAAACTTTTAAATTGATTATAGTACAAGATGCTTTGCTATGAATCCCCTGAAGATACTTCCCTGGCTCAAATACACTTATTCCACTGTTCTTTCACATCTTCAGTTGCACTGTTGTGGTTACTCCAATGTCACAGGTCAATTTAAGTTTCTCCTTCATGGTCATTTTGACTTTGGGGAAGATCCAGAGCCACATGCGTTATGAACCTGCTTTTTGGCTGGATGACACTTGGCAGCAGCTTCCTCTGTATTTTTAGAATATTTCCTAAAAACATTCATGAAAGAGGACTTCCAGAACTGCTTCGGAGAGTGGCAACAATGATAGGAGGAGTCTTCAAAGTGAGGAGGAGAATCTGAGGGAGATCTGTGTCTTTCAATGTAATACCTTTAAAGTTTTTAAACATTAAATTAAGGTTATAAAATATATTTTGATCACATTTCATTCATTGAGAGCTGTCCATTTACCTCTTCTTCTTTTCCTCTCATTCTCTTTTCCCCTTCTTTTGGGGTAGGGTCTTATTCTGGTGTGGGCTGACCTCTAACTCCTAGCCTCAAGTGATCCCATAGCTCCATTCCCTAAGCAGCAGGACCTCGTGAATGCATCATCACCTCTTGGTCACACTGACCTCTTTGCATGGCCTAGGGAACATTCCTTGGCTTCTGCTAATTACTGCTTCATTTACTTTTAGTAGACTTAGTATTTTTTTGGCTTTCTTCTTTTTCCAAAAATTCTGTATTTAGGAACATTTATTATGTCTTTTCCTCAGAGATCTTTGTATTTAATCCTACATTATCAATTTACATCATGATCAGAGACAGATAGTAGTAAAATTTATGCTTTTCAAGACCTACAAAAATTTTGCAGCTTAGCATATGATTGATTTTTGTGATCCGAGTGCGGGTTGTAAATCAGTCATACTCTCCTTTTGGAAAGTATTAAGGTTCTAAAAATATATCATTATTAATTATGTGTGTTCATTCATTCATCATCTAATTGATGAATAAATGTTTGTTGAATATGATTAAGCCTAATTATACTTTTCATACCAGCTGTATAATTTCCTCCTCTTTCTCTCTCTTTTTTTTTTCTTAGATTTTCATGTGTGAAGAGTAGCAGAATAATTTCCATTTTCTTATGGCAACTTTGATTCAATTGAAGCCTCATTCTTGAGTTCTTCCTTCATCTCCACAGGAGTAGATCATCGGCCCCCTTCCGCCCTCAGCACTTGTATCCATCAGCTTTCCACTGTGGAGACAAAATACCTGACCTTTGCAGCTGACAGGAGAGAGGCTCATTTTGACTCCTGGCTTCACAGGTCCAGTGCATGGTAGGTGGTCTCCAAGGTGGAAATGCATAGGGAAAGGGCACAATAGGGAAAAGTTGCTCAACTCACGGGAGCCAGGAAGCAGAGATCAAAGGGGAGCAGCCACAGCCATCTCTCTAGGTCACATCGCCAATGACACCAATGTGTAGCAGCACATTCAGCCTGATGAATCCACGGATGAAGGTAGCACCCCATGACTCAGACATCTTCCAGTGTCATATGCGAGGCACATGAGACTTTTTTAGGGGACATTTTAGGTCAAATCATCATACTTATACAGGAACGTTGTGACTCTAACCCCTCTTCGGAGCCCACGAAGTTAGTATCTGACAATGCCACAAATCACCACTCATTCAGAACCCATAATTTCTGGATCCAAAGGCAAGCAAATGATTCAGAACACATGAAACATGGTGTGGGAAATGGAGAAGTTCTGTCCTGCAAACAGGCATAGAGACTATGATGAAGGCCCTGGGTGAGTAAACACAGGTGGGAGATCAGGAAGCACACAGTGTCCAAGAGACTGTGCCTGGGTTGGAAAGTGCAACAGTGTTTCCTGGGGACTTGACCGGAGAGGGGAGGAGAGCAGGTCGAATTCAGGTCCTCATTCCTTCTACAACCACTGAGGGCTTCCAAGTGTGTATAAAGCCTGGGGTTAAATTGCCAAATGAAATTTTAAAAAATGCAATACAATTTATATGACTGAGCCAGATGTGCTGGTGCAGGCCTATAATCCTAGCACTCTGGGAGACAGATGCAGGAGGATCATGAGTTTGAGCCCAACCTGGGCTAGCTAGTAAGATTCTGCCTCAAAATAATAAATATAAAAAAAATTAGGGATGCAACTCAGTTAGAAAGTGCTGGGTTCAATCCTTAGGACTGCTAACAACAACAAATTATAATGACTGCATTTGGGAACTTCATTTTTTTTTTTGACACCCCTTGTGTCTGTGTGATTCTTTTCTGGTTATTTATATATTTATTAGTTTTCACTAAGGTTATTGTGATGGTGATATTCACTGTTTGCTCACCGTCTATTCAGTTCTCTGTGAATCCTGTACCCCCTACTGTTAGACAAAGCCCTGGGACTCCCATGAGTCACGTGGAAGTAATATGTATCACTCCTAGGCCGGAGCATTTGACAGCCAAACTGGCACATTCTCTCCCCTGCTGCAGTGACCTGGAAGCCAGGGTCAGACAGTGAAACTGTAATATGTATATAAACTTGATGCATCCCCACACATATGTGTGAGAGCAAAAGACACACTGGTAACAATTATGCCAGGTAAGTAGGAATAAATCAAGATTTTCCTTGAGAAAACAAAATAGGATTATGTTAGCTCGCTGCCTCTGTGACAAAGTATGCAAGACAAACAAAAGAGGATGGGTTTGTTTCGGCTCAGGGTTTCAACCCACAGCCACTTGATTCAAGTGTGTCTGGGCCCATCTGCATGTGGTAGGGCCGAGTTATTCAGCCTAGGGAGGCTGGAAGCAAAGAGAGACAGAGATGAGCAGCCAAGGACAAGATATGCTCTTCACAGCCTCATTTCCTGTGACTTCCTTCCTCTCTCTCTCTCACAGTTCCCAGTAGCTCAAAATAGCCTGTCAGCTGGAGACCACTCTTTCAACAAATGAACTTTGGGGGATGTATAAGATCCAAATTGTAACACTACTCTATGTCAGTAGGAGGTACATGGGATCCCTGAGTTACCTGCCCTGGAGAGACATTTAGTTCCCACTGGACTTGATACTAACACAAAATTAACTTTGGTGTTTTAAGCAATTGAAAGTTCAGGGCGAAGTTGCTATGTAGCACAACTTATCCTACAATAACTGATACAGTTATTTAGGATATTTTGGGCATCTTCTGAGGTTCTGACCATCACCAAGGAAATATGAACGTTTAGTTCATTTTGGTCTACTCTCTGGTGAAAGCACCAAAAGAAGTATGAGAATCAAGGTACAGGAGATGCTTCTTTCCTCTTTTAATCTGAGGGTATTCTTTCTCCTTCTCTCTGAGAATTCTCTGTATCTGTAGATTATATCTCCATGTTTGATAACTAGACCACTCATCTCCTCTCACATTACTTTTGAAATACTTCTTAAGTCTACCAATTGCCCTTCTGTGTTAATTTGCTCTTTAGAGCAACTGAAAAAGGCTCATGTTTTCTTATAGGTTTTATTCTGCTTTCTCCTTATATGCCATCCTATTTAGAAGTAATAGCTATTAATGTCTCCTCTGTCTTATGAGAGTCTGTAACATTTTCTCCTAACTTTTCCATGTATTTCAAGTAAGACATAATTTAGATGTACCTTTAAATTCTTAAGACTTTCTTCTTATTATAAAGTGTTTTAGATATTTCTTGTTTGATCACCTACTTTTTGAGTTCAATGAATCAGTCATGGAACAGCTTCTCAGGTTGTAAAGAACATTTTTAATGAGCTTCTTAGCACATCATCATCTTGAGGAATTTATATTGCATTTTCCTTTGTATTTTATCAGGAGAAGAGTCGGTGAGGGGGAGGTGTTTATTCTGCATCACCAGCTAACTGTGGCTTTGCCTGTGACTCCCACCGAGCACCTCTTTCCCACTCACTGTACACCCATTCATAATGCCTGCAGCTTCCAGAATGGATTCTCTGTCTCACCTGCTATAAAGATCTGTGAGCTGTTAAATAAAATTTGTTGGAGGCCATTGGTTTAGACTGAGCTCCTATATTAGGGCCAACAAAGCAAACTAAAAAAGGAGTTATTCATGCTGAATTACCAGGCTGCCAAACCAAAGTTAAGTTTTCTATTTGATCTTCTGAGAAATCAGGAAGAGGAAAAGAAGACAGAGAAGAACTAAATCCCCAAGCAGGCAGGGTGTAGCCAGCCTGGTAAAGAAGTCCCTCCTGCTTCAACCTTTACAAGGAAAGTAACTCTGAAATGCCGGACCTGATTTTTGCTCTTCATTTCTGCTTCCTTCAGCCCTTCTCTGCTTACAAAGCCAACTTCCTCTTCTCAGTCCCTCAGACTACTCGGTCTGCTTTTATAAGGATGAGGTCTTGATTGATCCTAGAATTATATATAACAGCCAATTCAATAATTAAACTAAATTTGTTGTGGTTTTTGTCTTTGGACATATCCCAAACTGTGAGTAAACTAAATCAAAACAGGACTCCCGTGTGTGTGTGTGTGTGTGTGTGTGTGTGTGTGTGTGTATGAGCACCTAATATGTATGTGGGTCTAAGGAGAGTTAACAGTGATGAACCTAAACCTGATAGAATGAAACTTGACAGAACTGAGGAGCTAAAAGAAACAATGGTGAGTCACACAACTGTTCCCATCCTGGCTAAGCAGGAGAGGGCGAGGGTGAGTTATCAGAGCAATGAAAAGACAAACTCCGCGATCAGACACAAGTACGACCGTAGCGTGAGTCAAGACAGAAATGTACTGTTACTGCCATGCAAGAAGACCAGAGGGCCCAGGATGTAACAAAGCAAGAAACTCAGGGAGTGGATGGTGGCAGGAGAAAGCTGGGGCAATTTCAGAAAAAGACACTGCTGTCCAGAGCTGGAGAGCTTCCCTTTCCTTACTCCAAGTGTGATCGTCTGAGCACACCGGCCGCACACAGTGACATACTCGAGTGGAAGGTGAGTAATGGCTGAACAGAGGGAATGTTCATTCGTTTTAATCCATGAGCCCCAGACCTACTGAGCCCTGTCTACTGTGATTCACACTAACTTGCTGTCCTCAATCTTGAGACGTTGCCCCTAAGCTATATGAATCTCTTCCCTTGGAGCTTTATCACTTCCATGTGTCTTTTAAGTAGACTTACGCCTTTCAGGTACAGTTATTCTGGATACCCCAACTCCTGGGGGTCTTTCCTGTAACCCCATAACATCATGAGCACATTTGCATTATTACGTTAGTTATGTCTTGTTAGCTTTACATTAACTTGGTCATACTTTATTATCAGAGTCACTACTTTTTCTTCCTTGAGAAAAGGATTTGGGGGACTGAACCTAGGCCCTTCACAATGGTCTACATCCCCAGTCTTTTTATTATTTTTACTCTTTATGTTTACTGACTTGCCCAGGCTGGACTCAAACTTCTGATCCTCCTGCCTCAGCCTCAGGGAGAGCTGGAATTGATTACCAGCACATACCGCTAGGGCTTCCTTGAGATTTTTCTATGCCCAGAACTTAATACTCTGCTTTCAACCTAGAGTTTTCTATCACTCTGTAAAAAGGATTGACCTCTGTCCCCTGCAGGTTCAGCATCCATGGATGGATCAGATTTTGAACTGAAAATACTTTTTTAAATTGCATTTGTACTGAACATGTATGGGCTTTTCTTGACATTCCCTAAACAGCTTGGTTAACTACTGACATAGCATTTGCACTGTATTCATTATAATAAATAATATACAGCCTACTTAAAGTATATAGGAAGATACGGAAATACCAAAATGCTTTATATAGGGAATTTGAGCATTCATGGATAATTGGATCTGAGGACGAATCTTTTGAGCATTCATGGATATTCATATCTGAGGGCGGGTCTTGGAATCGACACCTACCAACACTGAGCACTTTATTAAATAAATAAGCAAAATGTTGCAACAAAACCAAGCTTTCCTCCAGGTCAACTGCATCATATTAAAGAGTGGGCCATGACTGGAGGTCAAGAATGTGCACATCTGTTCAGGAATCGTGGAATCAGGTCTTCTCCATGCAGTAGCTTCGTGATTATTCTTTTTCTTCCAGTGGTTGATCTGAAATAAATTCCCCAAAGCATTTCTCTGTCTATGGCAGAGCAGGGTCGGCCCTGACTCTGTGCACAGTGCAATGTGATCTCGGGCTTTCAGCGCAGCCTCTAGAGACAGACCCATTCCTTGCTCCCCACCTAACTCTGAATGATCAGGCTCTTCTCTGAACAATGTCCTGGAGGAGACACTCTGGAGACTAGGAGGCTGGAAGCATTAGATTAAGAATGGGGGAAGGACCAGGTTCACTTCCTCTGCAGATGAGAGGACTCAAAGGGGAGAAGATGGCAGGAGAGGGGAGGGGTTCTCATAACTTTGGCTAAGAGTCTGAAGGAATTTTGTGCAGAAGCGGACTTGAACTTGAGTTACAGCGATCCAGCGAATAGACAGTCAGAGTGAGATGCTGCCTTAGAGCTACACCATGAATTATGGGTCTGTGTTGCACAGATTTTAATGAAGCCTCTGGAGTCACCTCTGTATGCTCAGAACTTGGCTCCTCCATTCCCGAACATGACTCGGTTTTCTGGACCATGTGAATGTAATGATAATGATGATAATAATGCCGATTATGATAGCTCACTAGGCAGCTCTGAGAATGAAGTAAGGCAGCGATCACTTAGCACACAACCAGTTTACAATCTACACTCTAAACACTAATTATTAAAAACACTGACGATATTCACATGTCCCAGCAGTTCGGTGACAGTGTCAAGTGTCTTGTCCCTGGAGATGCTTGAGCTCAGTCCAGATGACGACAGGCATCGATAATCTCACTGCTCTTGTTCAATACAGTAGTGAGGAAAGAACCAAATGTTGCTCTGAGCTACTTCCAGCCCAGCCTTTAAATTTTTAGATATAAGAAAAAAGAAGGAGGGGGAGAGAGAGACTGAGACATCTTGAAGAGACTCAACAGAATCAGTAATCATAATTCCATTTCTAATTTGAAATTACAGCAGTTTTCAAAGCCAAAACACCAAAAGATGCAACTTCTCCTGCCGTCCCAGGCTACCCATGGCCAGCAGAGTGGGCTCAATGTGTTTTGAAGTGAGGGCTGAGGGCCAGGAACCAATTTTCAGCACTGAATTCTTTAGGCTGGAATTGAACGCCCCTTCTCAGCACAAATGGAGGATATAAAAAGCTAAAATCCTGGATCTGAGAAGAGAGCAATATTTGTCCCAAAGTAGCATGAAATAGCACTACTGCTCTCTGTCGATAGATAGCTCAGTTGGGAAATGCTTTACATATTTCATTTCATAAATTAGGGGTGCTCTCAAAATTCTTTCCCTAACAGATCATGAATTTAAGACACGGAAGAACTTATTTGTGATGGCCCCTAGGGCGGTCACAAAGCATGTCGATTTACTTAGCAAGTGTGGAAGGATCACAAAAGCCAGCCTCACATGGCTCAGCCAGAGGGATCTATTTGCAGCTCAGCCACGCCTGCTCCGGCCTCGCTCTGCAGCCCCTGGAGGAGAGAGATGGCAAGTCTAGTTTCTCAGACCTCAGGCCCTGCCCCTCTCTGGTCGCTTTCCTTTCTACTTGCTCTCTGCATTCCCAGACAGCTCCACTCTCCTGAATCCACCTGGCCTGCCCTCCATCTGTCCATGCTTCACTTCTGATGGCTCTTGTAGGCCCTGCTCCTCCAGGAAAGACTCAGCCTTGACCTATGCAGGCTTGGGACACTGACTACCTGCTGCTGCTCTGCTGATCTCTCACTTTACCGTGTGCCTCAGTTTCCATTTCATTTATGAAGTGGGAAATAATACAATCTCATACCATGTTGCTATGAGCACTCTGACCACTTGTGCCCGGTGCATGGTGAGCAGTCATCCTTGGCCGTCACATGAGGATGAGTCCCTGGTCCTTTTTGTCCATGGTTGATCCCTTGCCCCGCCTTTCCTAATGTACCCTTTGGTACCTCCTTTAGGGCCCAGGTTCCTGCCCTGTAGCTCACCAGAAAATCTGTTCTTCTCTTGTCTAGTTTGGTGTTTCTCTTTGTTTTTGATTATTACTTCCTTGCTCAAGAGCTTTTATTTGACATTTGTTTTCCTAATTGCTTCCTCCCTCATGGAATTTTAATACCCTGGATGTGCTGCATACCTGCTTGTGGCTGTATCTCTTTGGAAGACTGCACAATATGACAGTGTGGAAATGTGTACACACACACACACACACAGAGAGAGAGAGAGAGATAGAGAGAGAGAGAGAGAGAAGAATTTCCCAGCTGAAAAGGTAAATGCTGTCCAGGAGAGAAATTCTTCCCCAAAGGATGACCCCCAGAGTTCTCCCAGGACTTCAGTTCAGGAAGAAGCAATGGCCTCTTTTCAAAATTCAGCTGGTGGCCCAGGTACAACTATAATCCCAGCATTCTGGGAGGCTGAGGTAGAAGGATCATGACTTTAAGCTCCACTTGGATAATTTAAGAGAATTCCAAAGAACTTGTCTCAAAAAAGCCTGGGGCTGTAGCTCAATGTAAAGGCCTGGGTTCAATCCCTAGCACTGTTAAAAAGAAATTAGCTAGCATCTGGATGGCTTTCAGGACAGTTTTGGGAAGAGGACAATATAGTATCTCTCCAGATCACACAGTGCGAGGCAGTGGTGGAACAAGGAGCTTTCAGGACTAGCTAAGATTCAGGCCTCTGGCCAATGATGCTTACTGGCCCAGATGGTCCCAAAGTCTGCTGACCCTCCCCAGACTGACATCTTCCGGATACCCCCTGCCCCTGGTGTCAGAGGGCAGCATCAACCTTCAAAAGAGAGCAAATTCCATCAGAGCCTTTCCTCAGGCCTTCCCAGTGCAGTCTGACCAGCATTTTTTCTCTCTACCCCACTTTGCGCCCAAGCTTGCTTTGAGCTTGTGTGGGACTCAAGCTGGGATGGTCTCTAGGGATTATGGTAGCCCATGAGGCCCACAAGACCTAGCTGCTTCCTGGTCTTCCAACCTTATCACTTTCAAACTGCACTGCACCGACCCCTGCTTCCTCACACGGGCCTTCCTTAGGTTCCAGAACTCAGCAAATCTGCTTTGCTTCAAACTTTGAGGCCCCTGTGCGTTCTCTTGTCCTTCTGGAACATTCATAGCTATTATCTGTCTCCTTATTCCTCAGGTTCTGCTTTAATATTCTGTCTTAGAGAAGCAATCCTTGACCCCAGTGCTTCAAGCCACCACCCAAATCTCGTTGTTCCTTACAAGGCTCAGTACATTCTTGTCAGATCATTTTCTCCAATGACTATCTGAGAGGGTTTTAGCTGCTAGCTGTGTGGCCCACTACCAGACTGTCATGTCTATGATATCAGCGACCTCTGACTACCCAGTTATCACAGAATATCTGAATATATTAGACCACTCAATGCATATTTGTTGACTGAAGATGAGAGATTTCTATAGGATTTTTTTCACCTCTAACTCCATGTTCAAATGTTCCTAAAAAGTTTGTGGAGACCTCTTATTCCTAGAGATGCATCTTCCAAGTTTTCTATCTCAAATCTACCACACTGAGGATGAATAAAATGGCATCTAAAAAAACTTAAATGGGTCACAATGGAAATTTAGCAATTACCAGCAAACCCAGATGAGAGAATTGATAAACACAGCTGTGAGACCCACACAGACTTGATGAGAACATCACCCAAATTTTGGCTGACCAAAGAGGCCAGCTGCCAGCCACGGTACATCGGTGACCTACTTTGCTACTCTGGAGAAAAGCCAGTGACAGAATCGGAGAGACAAGACCCTTCTAGAACATTCCTGCCTTCTCAGTAAGAAAGCTACATCTCTCCTCATAGTAAGAAATGAAGCTGTTATTGCCGAGTGTAAGAAATCATGAGAAAAGACCAAAGTCACAGCCAGGGAGATGATGAAGTGAAGGCATAGTGGGGCAGAAGACGTGTGTGGGCACCATATTGCCAAGCAGTGTGGTCCTGCTGCAGTTGAACTCTGAAATGGAGTTAATCTTACTACCTTGGCCAGGGAACCTCTTTGCTGTCCCAGTTCCTCAACATGGTGCTTTCCATTTCATCTATGGCACTAGTTACCTTGGTCTCACCTTCCAGTGGGCATGCCCTCCACCTTGCCCTCCATGTGCTATGTCTGCTAGGCCAGCAACTTTTCTTTTTGACAAACAAAAGGGTTGACCCAGAGCTTAACTTGCTTCCTTGAACACAAGACTGAGACATGCTTATTGAACTGGACTCAGTTTCTTTCTGGTGGGAGATCAGAAAGCGTTGTGAAGACTCCATGTAGAAACAGAGAAGACTCACGAAGGAAACAGAAGAGTTCAAAGAGGACACGAAGGAAGGCAGATTCTCTCAACCTTTCCTCTTGGGTGGAGACTGTCTAATCCTTTAAAATCTGTGACAGATTGGATTTTTCAAAAGTTGCTGTGACCAACTATCTCTCCCATTCCTCGTGCTTTTCTGCAGTGAGTCCTTAACACTCTGTTCCTTGACAATAGAGGAGGGTCTGTGTTATCTTCTCCTGAATCCAGGGCTCCCACTGAATTGTGACTGTGATAGAAGATATTGTGTGACTTCCCATGTGAAGTCATCAAAGGGGATGTGGCTTCCACCTGAGTCCTTCGAGATGCTTTCTCTTAGAAGGTAGCTACAGAAGTGCCCATACTTGCCCATTGGGAGAAGCTCTGTGGAGATATTCTGTCTGATGGCCAAGCTTAGGTTCCAAGTGACAGCTGGCATCCAATATTACCCATGTAATGAAAAGGCTACACATCTGAATGCCCATCCTTTAATTCTCAGTTGAGGCTGAGACCTCATGGAACAAGATCTTCACCTTCAGTGGATTTGTCCTCAGTCTAAAATGAATTACTGTAAAGTGGGACCTGAAATGAACACAAATGTGTCATCTATTACATCTGGAGGACAGTTGTCCAAAATCAAGATGGCAGCAGGGTGAGGCTCCCTCTCATATTTACAGGGCAGAATCCTTCCTATCCTTGGCCTGGCTCATGACTGTGGTCCTCAATCCTCAGCTGGCAGCTAGATCATGCCAGACTCTGCCTCTGCTGTCACGTGGCCTCCTTTTTGTATATGTTTGTCTTTTTCTCCTCATCAGGACACTGGTCGTATTGGATGAAGGTCAACAAGAATGACTTCAGGTTAACTTGATTACATCTGCAAAGGCTATTTTCAAATAAGGTCCCATTCACAGGACTCCTTAGGACTTCAGCATAAATTTTGCGAGTGATACAGTTCAATCCCTAACTCATTATTTCCTGTCTGGATTCTCAACACACAGGGAAGACAATAAAATAATTGATGCTTTGGGGTGATTTGTTACACAGCTGGTGCTTGGACTAACCTTAACTAACCTTCTCCAGCTCATCTCATTCCTCAATATTTGGTTTTCTAGAAATCCTTTCTCACCCACTTCTCCCCAGATCTGTATTCTAGGTCTTGAAGTGGCCTAAGTAACTTCACAATTCCATTCTGCTGCCCAGAGTAAGTCCCCAGCCTAGCCAGGGCTCCCAGACTCAGCCGGTTCACTCATCTTGTCCCTGAAGTAATTTTCCCTCGAGAACTTTCTGAAAACAAAAGGCTTCAAATTTCCCATCGCCATTCTAACCCCAAAGGCAAGGCTGATTTCCGGGGTGTGCAAAATAAGGAGAACTCAGTATGAGTGCCAGTGGGGACCAAAACACATTTAAAAAGAAAATCATGGCTTTTCACCAAAATCCGCACATTTCTTTGGCCTCTTTTACATCCACAGAAAGGACCTTTTGTTATTTCCTACATGGCTGTTTCTTGTAGGAGAAATGGAATCTGAGTATGCCTTGAAAAGGGGTTAGAACAAAAGTATAAATGCAAGCTTCAGAAAATATGAGGCTCTAATTCTTGCCATTTCTGTCACACAGAGGAAGCACATAGCTTGAATACTTTATAGCATTGACAAATGCATAATGGGTTTCCCTTTGAGATTTCAAAAAGCAAAGGAAATTAATTACAAAAAGTCAAAGGTGGGGTGCTCCTTCACTTTCAGTAAAGGAGACAGTGGGTTCTTGTGGCTATTCACTGTGACCTTTTGAACAATATGGATGGTGGTACCAAAATGAGAGTCAAATTGGCAAATGCATCCATTGCAACTCACTTGGACTCCTTTTAAGGAGTCTGAAGAAGAGCTCCCACAGTGTGAGGGCTCCTGGTGCACGTAGTTTTCTAGCTGAGAGAGGATAGCAGGTAACACTCAGGAAACCATCTTCAGGACAAGGGATTTCCATCAAGTAGAACCCTGAGCACAAACCACTCAGGTGCTGAGTATATCATGTGTTATTTATCAGAGGCATTTTCATGTATGAATCCAGGTTCTTAGTGGGCTCGGCTACCGGGTGATGGACTGTTATATTAAGGATTGCCAGCCCACCCTGCAGAGTGCATGAGAAAGCCAACTCCAAACACTTGTCTGATCCCACCTGTCTCAGGTGATCCTCCAGAACTGCTCTCCATATTGCTTACCCTGGTCCAGGGCATCTTTCTCCCTTTCTCTTTGGACTTCCTGACACTGCAGTTCTCTGGCTACCCATGCTAGCTTTGACTACCTCATACTCATGTCCTCCAACCTTCTCATGTTAATGAGAGTTCAGCCTTCTTGCCATCAAGTCTCCTGGTCCTAGAAGCCCCCACAGTTCTAAGCAAAAACAGCTTTGGTTGCTTAGGATGTTGAGTAGCTACTAAAGGGACATCTCCTCCCTTTGCAAGTGAGCAAGGGAAAAGGGGATAAAGACTTATTTCTCAAACAAGCCCATCGGCAAGGGGCCAAAAGATAAGACTCCAAAACTGGGTGGGGTTGGCCTGCCTATGCCCAAGAGATAGTCGGAGGCTGCACCTCTTTGCTGTTGAAGGCCTGAAAGTTTAAGCAGCTGTCCTGGGAGACCCTGAAGACTGAGCACATCGCAGTGCTCTGGGCCTGTTCATAGATACCTACTCAACTCGAAGGTTCAGGGCTACAGGAGCTAACTCAGGACCCTGGCGGCTCTTGATGTGGTCCAGCATTTAACACTCAGACATTAAAGGGAGCATAGTAGTCATACAGTAAGTAGAAAAGGTACAGGTTGAGCTATTCCATTCTGTGTGGAAATAGTGAAAAATGACAACAAACACACCAGGATGCCACATTCTTGTGCCCTGCCCCAGAAACCCAAAGCCATAAATTACTCGCATCACTAAAGTCCCAACTCGAGAGGGTGATATAAATTCAGGTTCACATTTATAGAGAATCAAATTATTGCTTTATTCCCAGGGAGATGAATGCAAGTGACAGACTTTTTTGGAGTTGTAAAAATAGATGGATGCTTCCTATAAAATAACTCACAGATGCCTACAATAATTTACAATAGATCTGGCAGGCCAGGAGCAGGCAAGTTAAATTCCAAACAGAATAACCACACAATTTCCAGTGGTAGAGTAAATGGTTTGGCTATTATGATAATACATTTCAGCACAGCAAATATATCTCCCCTAATAGAAATACATTAGACACCATTTATAAAAATATCAACGTCGCAGTTCTGTTTCTTGAACTATAACTTAGACATAAATATAACACAATTTATGGATGAGGAAATTCAATTTCATGCTGTTTCAAACACATTTTTGTTTATTACATAACTACATTTCTCTGTATAGGAGATAGTGTATTGCATGAAATAAATGTATGAACACGTTATCTGTCTGTGTGTCTATATAAGGGTTATGAGCAGCCTATTTGTTACAAATAGGATAGTTTCATAGGAGGTATTTGTATATAAGCAGGGTCCTGAGTGCCTATTTTGCAACTACCTCACTGTGGACCAGTGTTGTCATAGTTACCCAAATGCCATAAGGATGAAGGGCTCTGGTGAATAAATATTCCAAGTAATCAGTGGGAAACCTCCTAAGAACAGTAGAGCCAGAGAGATATGGCTGGAATCACAGCTCTTCTATGTATGCGGTGTCACATCTTGGGTGAATTACTTGGTTTCTTTCAATCCCAGTATCACCCAGGGCTCTCCTGAGCTACTTCTCAGAGCTTTTTCAACCTTTTATTTTGAAGCAGGGTCTTGCTAAACTGCCAAGACAGGACTTGAACTCGCCATCCTCCTGAGTCAGCTTCCTGGTGTTCTAGGACTTGCAGCTTCGCTGGCAGGGTGAGTTGCTGGATGTTGTAGGACTGCAGTTCTGAGAGGTGCTAGGTGGACATCACCCTTCAAACAGACAGTGTTTGCTGCACATTGGTGTGAGTGCACATCACTGACTCCTGAAAGCCGGAGTTAGGCAACTAGTTTGCAACCTCAGTGAAGAAGATAAAATGAATGTGATTGTTCATTGTTGTATAACTCTAATATTCCTCATCAAAAATGGCTGGCATAACACACATAAAAAATCCACTTTAAATAACTTTAAAACAGAGTGTTGATTGCCCATTTCTTCTGGAATATATTCAAAGAACAAAATGGACTTACAGAGAAACATTAAACTTCCCTCAGTCGACTTGTTGGCTGGTCTTTTTATACTCAAACTATTATCTACACATAGTCAGAGAAAGCAAAAAGAAGGTAAGCCAATAAGAATGAAGACGTCCAAAGAAAGTAAATATAAAATCAAAGGTTTATAATCCAGAAGTCACAAATTTGAATGGGAGATATTAGTGTGAAATGCTGGTTTATATTTCTCTAAGATGGTACAGTTTGGCCTCACTTATTGCAAAGCCCTTGATACAACAATGCAGGAGCACTGAGCACCCTCGTGGACAAGAATCTGGCCTCTGAATGTTATTTCTCATTAGAAAGAACGAGGGCTTCTTATAAAAATTGCCAATTTTGGCTGGGGATTTAGCTCAGTGGTTCCAGCGCCTGTCTTGCAAGTGCAAGGGCCTGGGTTCGATCCTCTGTAACCACATACAATACTGGGTGTGGAGACTCACTCCAGCAGCAACCAGTACCACATACCACAGTGCCGGGGGTGGTGGCTCACGCCTGTAATCCCAGCACTCGGGAGGCAGAGGCAGGAGGATTGCTGCGATGTGAGTTTGAGGCTGAGCTCAGGGCCGGCCTGAACTACAAAGCGAAACCCTGTCTCAAAAAAAAAAAAAAGCCAATTTTAAGTCTAAAATGGAAGAGATAACAGAAGGATGTAAATTTTGGTTGGAAATTCTGCAAAAATGGCTGTGAAAGGCCTTTGCCATTATTTTCTCTTGACTTTTAGGATTTTAATATATCTTCTAGAAAAGACACAGGCACTGTGAACTTTTCCCAATAGGTGGTTTGGCTATTCATTTTTTTCATAATTTTACTTATAAGTAAACTTCTAACAAGCATCCAGTGGCTGGTTAAAGTACATAATGGTACACTATGCTTTATTAATTAGTAATACATTAAGCTATTAAGAAAAGCAAATTTCACTGGACTCTAAATCACACTTGCTGAAGAACACACTTAGTTATATTAATCAGAGCACACTCAGAATCCGCAATGCAATAGACCAGTGAGAATCAACAGCATGGATCTGTGACTCGAATGATAGAACTGGGCCCTCAGTGTATTTATAGTTTGAGAGCAGTAAGCTAAACACGATCCCTTAAAACATATAGTGCTGATATGGTTTGTGTTTAGATGTCCCCCAAAAGCCTCCTGCAGAGGAGGTGGGACTTTCTTTTTCACAAATAGTTGAATCTGAAATGTGTGACGCCGGGATTAAGGGCGTGTGAGGACTAGACCATGAGTGAGAAGTGCCTTAGCACTGACCTGATTCCGGTGGTCTGAATGGGATACAAGAGACAGAGAGACTCCAAGAAGTCTCTCCCTTTTGTTGCTGTTGCGACAGTGGGGCATCATGTGGTTTTTCCTCTGTGATGTTGTTTGCCATCCCAGCCCCAGAGCCAGCTGACTATCCCCTGAAACCTCTATGAACTGTGAGCTAAATAAATCTCTTCCTTTTTAACTCTGAGTGTTGGACCTCTGTCTTGCGGAGAAAAGTAACTTCCACAAATGCGTACTGTTTTGGCTGCATGAGGCTTCTCTGCAGGGTTCATTCTGTCAAAGCTCCTGAGATCCCAGTGTGAGCTGAGCCCTTTCCACTCATCTATCAGAGGCTCCGGGTGGAAGGCAGGACAAGGCCTATTTCACAAAGGCTTGGGGCCCTGTGCATTCCTGGGCCTCTTGCTTTGTTACTTGCTCAGGTACGCAAGTTACCTTTTAGCCTGGGTTTGGGGCTGTCCATTCAGTTTTCATTTGTTACCTTCTGATGAACATAAAGTATAAATTTGAATTAAGTCTAGTTTATCAATTTTTCTTTAATGACTAATTTTTGTGTGTTTCCATTGCAGAAAGGTATTTTCCTCCTCGAGGCATCCCCTTATGTTTTATTCAGAGCCTTAAACCATAGACCTAAATGTAAAATGCTGAACCACAAAGCTTCTAGTGGAAGGCAAATAAGAAAACGAATAGACAGGCCACAGATTGGAGAAAAATACCCATACTCATACATTTCAAGAAGCAATTGTATCCAGAGCACAAAAAAATAAACCTTACGTGTCAACAATAAAATAAAACAACAATGGTCAGAAGTGGTTAGAAGTGGTCAGAAGAAGATATTCAAATTTTCTACAAGTATAAGGAAAGGGGATCAATATGATCAGCCACCAGAAAATGCAAATTAAAACAACACTAAGGTAGCACTTAAAACCTACTAGGGTTGTTAAAATTGATTCTGTCAAAACCAAACTACCAAAGATGTGGAACACTTGGAACTCTTACAGAGTGCATATAGGAACAAGAAATGGTACACTTTGGAGGCATGGTTGACAGTTTTAAAAAGTGAAGCACAAATCTTCTATATATCCCAGTGATTCAATTCCTATGTATTTACCCAAGAGAAATCAAAACATGCCTAGTAAAGACTTTAGGTGTATGCACATAACAGTCTCAAATTGAAAACAACCCAAATATCCCTCAGCAAGTGTCCTAGGCACTTTCTTCATTGCTAGGACAAACTACTCAACCCCTATAATTTAAAGGAAGAGAGGTTTATTTTGGTTCATGGCTTTAGTCCCTTGTCTGCCAGCTCCAAGGTGAATAGCCTGGTGGAGGGAGAGCGGTCTATATCATGGCAGCCAGGATGCAAAGACTAAAGGGCGGAGCCAGTGAGGGAGATATCATCACCCCAGAGGACACCTCTCCCAACCATACCCCAATAATCCAATCACCTTCCACAAGCCCCACCACTAAGCCCCAAGGTTCTAAGCAGATATCCAGATATAAACTGTAAGAGCAAGAAAATGAATAAACCAGCCATTGTGTATTGACACCCTGGGATACTTACTTGTTAGCAATAGCCAAGAATGATTGGCTGATATACATAATTATGACATAGACGAGTCTCAAAAACACGACTTTAGTTGAAAGGAGCCAGCTGTCATGGAGGAGGTAAGGTATGATTCCATTATGTGACATTCTGGCACCAACCCAGGTCACCCGTGGTGAAAAATGTCAGAAAATGATTGAGTGGGGTGGAAGGGCCGAGGCTCCAGAAAGAAGTAACAGGAGAAGGGCAAATTCAGGTTTTCTCAGGCAATTTATATTCAATATTTTATTTTAGAAGGCGACTACTGGGGTGTATAGAACAGTGAAACTCCTCTGGTTGAAGATTGGCAATCTGTACCATTTTATTGCATTAAATTATTAATAATAACACATACACACTAGGGAGAAATGCATAATGACTCTAATGGGTTTAGACACATAAAATATATTTTTTACATATTTTCGAGTTCATAACATTACCAGAGGAAAGACTCCAACAACCTCATTGGTCATCTTTGGAGGTTGCTATGGCATCAACACATTTTTCTAAGAATGTTTAAAGGAAAGAATGGAGCATTTATCCTGCTTTGGTTGTTTGAAGTGCATTTCAGAGTATCCAGAGTTGAAGGAAAGTTCTTTCTAATAGAGGAATTACAGCTTTTAAGTGCAGAATGAATGTAGACTTTTAAAAAAATCACCATTTCATAGGCACTAATGAAATAATGGATGAAGGTGATGATCATAGGTGGCTGCTAAGACCATTCATTAGGTGAAAGGTTGATGGCGAGCTCTGTAGAGGATCAATCAGGCTGACAATGCCTGAACCCAGTGTTGAATCTTAACATCACTGAAAGCAAAACAATCAGACATTATGTTCTGTCCTGATGGGATGTGATTGGAAGTTTATAGCATCATGCTCCCTGAAGTAATTCTTCCCAGAAAGGAAGGGAAGGAGGAATGAATGAAAGGAAGAAGAAGAAAGGGGGAGGCCTAATCACGCCTCTAGATCACAGATCTAATTGGAGGCAATGGAGCATAAAGGAACAATATAGAGACATCAAGAGGACTCAGTCTGCTGAACTCAGCTGGTGCAAAATTCCACAGGACAAATGACTTTGTTTCTTCAACAAATGAAAGGTATGAAAATAACATAAGGAAAAGGTTGTAGATTGAAAGATACTTAGGAGACATGTCAACCACAGGCGACATGCTGGTGGGCTTTGCTTGAGTTCTTAATTGGACAAACCAACTGAAGAAACATATGTTTTTTGAGAAAATATGACAGAATTTTGAGAAAATGTAAATTTCATATTAAATTTTGCTATGTGTAATATGATGTTAAGCCTAGGTTTAAAAAAAGTCTTCAGTATTTATAGGTGGAATGACATGATGTCTGGGGATTTGCCTATCAAAAATCCAAGAACAGTTACTAAAAAAAAAAAAAAATTTCAAATCTAAAACGGTGACACTCATTGAACTTGAATGATTAGTACATTTAAGTTCATTATACTGTTCTCTTTTAGCCTTCCTTCCAAACTTTACATGATATAATGTTGAACCAAACTAAAAGAAATTAACATAAAATACAATGACTGAATTGTTCATTTCTCAATTGGCTCTGATGAGAAAAGAGAGTAAGAAACAAAACAATCTAAATCTCTTCATTCATTCAGGGTGTATTTCCCAGGCTATCCACAAGCACCTGACATTACAGAACTTAAAAAACAATGCAGAGGGAAGACTCTTTACACTATACCTGATGTCAAGGTTCTGCCTGTCTTCCAGAATGGCTCCTGAGGGAGGGATGTTTGGTGTGTGTGTGTGTGTGTGTGTGTGTGTGTGTGTGTGTGTTTATTCATGTATGTTTGTTGCTACATATGCATGATCATGCATGAATATTGCCTACCTGTTTTTAGCTTTCTACCTATATTCATCTGCTATTTGTCTTCAGACTGCAGCAATATATTTTAATAATGATAACAAAATGATACTGCTAAAGCCAGAGACTTAAAAATCACTCTCTCCTGCTCTTCCCACACTAAGTAAAACACTGCTCTGCACTGTGGCTGAGTGTGTGGTGTTGCAATGAAAGCTGGAGGAGAGGGTGCCAGTGCATATTTGTTTTATTCAGCTAGGTGTTTCATCAGCTGTGGCCTCATGACCTCTTCCTGGGAGGTGACATGGGAACAAAAGGGTAAGACTGGATGAGACTCAAGGAGATACACATATTTGTCAAAAGCTTCAAGCATTTTCTTTTCATAAACTTTCAAAATATTTCCTGGAATATTTCCTCAGAAATATAACAGGAAAAAGTGATGAATGGTCATCCACTGAATATTAATTCCCTACCTATTCAATTCTTTAGGAGTACCCTATGAGGTCAAAGTGCTATAACCCAATAGTTCAAACTCTTAAAGAAATCACAACTGGGCATTATGATATAAGACTGTAATCTTAGCACTCTAGGAAGCTGAGGCAGGGGGATCCCAACTTTGAATCCAGCCTGGGCAACTTAGTGATTTAGTGAGACTTTGTCTCTACATAAATAAATATTACAAAAATTTGAAAAGCATCACCATATCCTAATGCCTTATTTTTCTCATGTCAGCCCACATCCTAGGCATCATGGCCGAGCAGGCCCCAGAAGGCAACAATACACCTACACTTGGCTGGCATCCCATGATGCACCTGCATTTTCTTGACATTCCACTGTGAGGTCACTGTGGGGGTCATAGTAGCTGTACTACTCGACATTCCTAGGTGGAACTTCTCAGTGTGCAGCCTCCAGACCTTCCCTGTTGGTGTTCTCTCCCTAGTGAACCCACCCCACTGCTCAGTAATCAAGGAGCTTCCCTAGCACTGCTCCCATTCGCTCCCCACACCCATCACCTGCCACGTTCTACCCGCCGAACATCCTCGATGGTGCTCAATCTTCTCCTATGGCTACAGTGGGCAGTTACTACAAGCTCTGCACTCAGTTAGTACAAACCCAGCCCTATTGGTTTTTTCTCTTTCTTGGCTTAGTCTTTGCTGGTCTCCTTTTGAAGTATTCCTTCCATGAATGCAATGTCGTTTTTTACTTTGGGCTCTGGCCTAGCCTCCTTTCCTTTTCCTCTAGAAAAATCTTTCCCTTCTTGAGATTACAACCATGAACTATATGTTGAAGTTCAAGTCTGTCTCAGCTTAGTTATTTCTCTTTAGCTTTGTTTGTGTGAAAATACTTCTGGGATAGACAGGAGTATTTCAGAAGTTGGAGACCTCTCATAACTACAGCGGCAGCTGTCATCTTTCCACCTTCTCCCAAACCTCACAGAGAACAGCACCAGGATCCTCCAGCTGCTCAGTGTTGACCCCACTTTCCTTCTCCTTATGCTCAAACTCCAGGGGTCCTCTCCTGAGTTTGTTCATTTCTCTTCCTCAACCATAGTCCAAGTTCTGTCTCACCGATCTTTCTTCTGGCATGTACTCAGCTTTATGTTCCATTTTGCCACATGGCAATTGTAATTACCTCTTTATTTAAAAGAAAGTCTGAGTATCCCTTATATTCTTTCAAAGGAGGTGAGTGATACATTCATGAAACTATATATATGTACCAGTAATTTATCTTATCTATCATCTATTTATCATCTATCTATCTATCATCTATCATCTATCTATCTATCTATCTATCTATCTATCTATCTATCTATCTATCTATCTTTCTATCTGTCTGTCTGTCTATCCATCCCTCCACCTACCCACCCATCTCTCTAAACATCTAAAATGTCCACAGTAGTTGCTACAGTTTGGATTTGCAATGTTTCCCCAAAGGCCCATGTGTTAAGGCTTGGTCCCCAGCTTGGCTCTATTTGGAGGTGGTGGTGATTTTGAGAGATGTGTGCTAGTGGGATATTTTAGGTGATTGAGGGCATCCCCAGAGAGGAGACCATTGTTTCTTCCTCTTTTTCTCTTTCACCTCTTGACTGTGAGGTGAACATCTGCTCTGCCACACGGTCCTGTCATGACATGTGGCCCCAAAACAATAGAGCTAATGGATCATAGACTGAAACTCCCCAGAACTGGACCCGACATAACCTTTTTCTAAGTCTATCTCAGATATTTTGTTTGTCACGTTGCAGTTCCTACAGTAACAGAAACAGTAATTGTGACAAGCTGACATAGTGATAATTAAGAAAAACCCAAACTTTTGTCTACAAACCCTCCATAAACTAGGATCCTAGAGTTCTGCTAGTGCCTCCAAGTTTTTTCTCCTCCTTTATCTGAACTTACTTTGCAAATTTCTGCAGTTCCCAGAATCCACTTTCCGCTCAGCATTCCAGTTTCTGCACGTGCTTTTCTCTTTGTCGGAAATTATTACAACTACAGAACCCTTCTTTGATGATCTAAGACTCATTTAAAAAATTTTAAAATATCAGTTCCCTGAGGAAACTCTCCCCAGAGATGATATTCCTTTAATATATTCTACCACAGTATGCTCCTTCCCACATTCACAGATTTATTCCATTGGTAATTACTTACTTAATGGATGTGCCTGATCATAAATTTTATGGATATACCACCAAGCTTATTGACTGGAATCCACAGTGGAAGTGTCTTCCAGAGTTGAGTAAGTATTCACTAAGTCTCCATTATCTTTAAAAGCATTAGTGAACCATCAGCAATCCATAATATATTTATCTATGCTAAAGACACCTTTGTGAAATCTCAAGGTGTATGCTTTCCCTGGATCAGACCAGGAAATTTTCCCTGAATTTTATCACATATAGATTCTTACTGTGTTATGAAGACACACACACATCATTGCAGATGATCTCCTCCAGACCATGCTTTGTATGAGATTATAACTGTTGTGGTTTAGATGTTAAATATCAACCACAGGTTCATGTATTAATTCCTCAGGGTGGCACCACGGGGAGTATGAAAGCATTCAGGAGGTGGGGCTATATGGGAGTTTTTAAGTTATTGGCATCATTCTGTAGAAGGGATTGTGGGCCCTCGTCTCTTCCTCATCTGCTTTTATTTCTGGTCAATAGATGAACATTTCTGCTTGACCACATATTCTCTCCATGGTGTGTTACCTTTCCATAGGCCTAAAGGAACAGGATCAGTGAATGATGGAGTGAAACTTCTGCAGGCATGAGCCAGAATAAACCTTTTCTCTTTATAGGTTGATTATCAGGTATTTTGATACAGTAACAGAAAGCTGACTAATACAATGACAGCAGGGGAAAGAGAACTAAAGATGTGTGCAATCTGAGATTCAAGAAAATTAAATGGAATTGGTGTACTAGTCCCCTCTGCAGATGGCTGACAAAAACCAAAAGAGGTTGCTGGGATCAGAGGGGTTAATGTCAAATGTCTTAAGATGGAGAGTGGAAAGGTAGTACCTGTCTGTTTAACACAGATGCTGTGTTTAAACCTGTCTGTTTAACCATACAGATGCTGTATGGTGAATCCCCAAATCATCGCAGAGAGAGGCCTTAGTGGCACAAAAGTCAGTGAGGCTGTCAGAGGTACATGTTGACAAAGAAGTAGTTAAATGAAGAACAGAGAAGGTGAAGAAGCCAGTGTGAGTATGCATTAGATCTAAAATGTCTTCCTCGAATCTTCTGTGTGGAAGGTGAATCCATCACAGGGCATTCTACCCACCAGTAGATTCATTCACTGGTCAGTTCATTGCTGAATGTGCTTTTAGCTGGTAGGACCGTGTTGGAGGTGGGTCACTTGGGATGTGACAAGTGCATCCTTGTTCCTGGCTCCTCCTTTCATTTTGTTCCCTGACTACCAAGAGGTGAGCACCACTCTTTGGCTGTCCCATTTCATCGTCCTCCATCTTGGAGCCAGTCAACAATGGACTGAGCCCACTGGGAACTATGAGTCAAATACACCCTTCCTCCTTTAGATTGTGGGTGTTAGGTATTTTGTTCTAGTGATAGGAAGGTGAGTAATACAATATTCCTTTGAGGGCCCCTGGCTTCAGCCACTTCAACTGGCTGGTAACTTCTAAATGCTCTGAAAGGAGCAAGTGTTCAGATCTACTGCTGAGCCCACTCCAGTTGATTCAGGAATTGCAGTGGCCTGAGTCTGTAAGGTGTCCTGCTGACCACCAAAGTGCTGTGCTCAAACAGACGGAGCTGGGCAGGACAGAGGAGCGTCAACTTGGTCTCACTGAGTCATAAACATGGCACCTCTGCTCCTCAGGGCAAAACATTGTTCAGAGACACCGTGTAGTTAGAAGTGAGGCATCCAATAAACTCTGCTTTCTAAAAATGTTTTTATTAGACTGCATAAATTAAAATACACTCATTCTCTGCCTATCATGTAGCCTGACATGGCCAGACTAATTTAGACTTAGCATCCAAATCCTTTGCTGCTGAAGTCTTGAGGAGTTTGTCAAGAGATCCTTGCAAAGGTTACATGATGGAGAGGTGTGGGGTGGGGTCACACATGGCAAGAATGTCATCACAGCCATGTACCCTCAAATCCTATTTGTTTCCTTCCAAAATAGGTAATTTGTTTCACAAATATTTTAGCCGATGTGCGCACACAGGAATTCTACCTTTATTCAGTCCTTGGGATTCTTACGAAAAGGAAGATGGTAGTTCAGAAAATCCAAAAAGAGCTTTTTCATTGTCTTCCCTTAGCGATGGCTGTCTGACAGGATTCAGCAGTCCTAGATGCCAGCCATTTATAGAAGAATTCAGAGGAGTTAGCATCTTTTCTTTTCAGGCTGACTGATATATTGGAGAGGCCAGATGCCCTCTGATTTTACATCATGTAGAAGTAGACCAACTCTTCTTGCTGTGAGATCTTTTTCTCTTAACATTTAGAGGTCTTCAATCTGGACACATTACTGTCATATGCATCGTTTATAGTTTCTGATTAATGTTACTCAGAATTAAAAGGAAAGCTTCCAATTTCTAATCTTACTAATTTTCTCAATCCCAGAAAGCTTTCTTTTCCTTTACTCTATTGATTGCTTTGGTCACAGACAAGTTGCCATTCATCTAAGCAATATCTCCTCGAATCAATTCTACAATTTTTTTTCCTGAACCACATGAAAAGTGCATGACAAGAGGATCACATGAAGTCTTGCTATTCCTTCTGTTCTCAGGACACGCTATATACTGCAGATAAATTTAAGAAGTAATAAAAAAATTCCTAGGGATGATAAGAAAGATCATAGATGGCTTTAATTTTGGTGAAAGAGATTACCAAGAAGCAAATACAAAAATCCAGTAGGAAAAGATACTGCTCTCATATCAAAATTTTTCCTGCAGCATATGACATTATGTGAAAATATACATAAAAATGTTAACTAAAACAGGATTTTGTGTTCTTTCTTATAAATAAAGTTGTTTTTGTGAATGTGTGTCTACTACATGAAGATCATGCATGTGTTTATACATATTAACAGTTCTGAATTTCTCAGGCAACAGGGAGCGATCTTGCCAGAACACATTTATTATTCAAATAATTTGTGCTCTGAGCTGTATAGAGTATTGGAATATCAAAGGAGAAGGGATATACTGTATAAAATACAACAAAGCACCTTCTTTTTTAAAAATGTAGCACTTGGGATTGAACTCAGGGCATTTGCATGAAGCTACATTCCTAGCCTTTAAAAATAACTTTTTTAAAAAATCCTGAGACATGTTCTTATGAAGGGATAATTTGTATGCTTTTAAATTCCACCTGCTGTCCCTGGGTTAACATCTCTGCACAAAAAGAGCTTCATTTAAAAGATAACAGGTAGCCTAATGCTACCTAGGTTTGGCTGACTTCTACAATTTTTTGGAGCCACTATTACATTGTGGCTTTGACTGAACATGAAGCTTAAGTATCAGAAATAATTAAGTTACCCTCTGCTTTCATGCTTTTGGCAGTGGGGAGTTTAGAAGTTGCTTTGATTGGAGGGTGCTGTTCTCATCAGTGGATTCATCATTTGGGGTTCATAGGTGAATGTGCTCCGGGAGGTGGGACCTGGCTGGAAAGGCCCATCACTGTGGGTATGTCCTGGAGGGTGTATTCTTGCCCCTGGCTTCTCCCTTCTCTTTCTGCTTTCTGGCTTATATGGGTTAAACAGTCTCTTGTATCAGGTCCTTGTACTGTGCCAGTTCTGCCTTAGAGCCAGGTTACCATGCACTGAACCCTCTGAAACTAGGAGCCAAAATAAACTCCTCTTTTAGCTTCCTGTGTTGGGCATTTTGTCCTAGTGAGAAGAAAGTGGCTAGTTTACCCCACACACAAGGGCAATTATGTAGGTATAGATATACTAGTAAGGTTGATGGTGGTTATCTTTTTAAAAATATATAATTATGATATATATCTCTATATGATATATATCTATATATAGGATATATATCTATATATGCCTATATATTTATATCTATATATCTCTATATGATATATGATATATATCATATAGAGATATATATCATGTACATCTTAAACATACACAATTTTACATAAATGATAGCTCAATAAAGCTAGTAAAAATAAATCTCCAAATTAAAAGCCAAAGGAAATGTCTTCGTGAGGGTAGGGAAATGAATATCTTCTCCCCAGTCAGCCTTGACAATGGTGTGTGCTGTCACTGTGTTGTCCTTAGGGAGCATCCTGCAGGGGGCTCAAATCTGAAAGCATCCCTTGTGTCCAGAAACCTCTCCACCTGCACTTTTCCCTCCATAGGGACAGTGTTTCACTCATCCCCTGCTATCTGCTCTGCTAGTAATGGCTGACTCTGCACTGACACCTTTCTCAAAGTATAGAAATATTCATTCACTCTTGTCTTCAAAAGAAAACAAACAAACAAAAAAAAAACAAAAAAAAAAAAAAAAAAAGAAAGCTCATCTCTTTCCATACAGGGTTTCCTTCAGCACCTTGTCCTCACCTGTAAGTACCTGGAAGAAACTATTTGACTTCTCATATCTTTCTTCACCCGCCTTGTGACCATCACTGCCTTCCATTCTAGTGTGTCTTTTTCCATTTTACTACTCCTGTTCATGCTCAGTTTCCAAGGCAACTGTTCAAGCTTTTATTTATCAAGTACCCACTGAGGGAGCCTTGGTCCAGCCTTGTTCCTGCGTGGTTGGGATACAAAGGTGAAAAAAAGAAATATCTGTGCCCACAGAGCTTGCAGTCTAAGGAAGGGAAGAGAGAGAAAACCAGTACACATGAAAAAGTAAATTGCAGAGTAAGTTGAAAGTTGAAGAATACAAAGGGAAGAAAGAAGTGAAAAGGTACCAAGAGGAAAGAGAAAACAGGAAGCAAAGACAGGCAAAGGTTCTGCATGTCGAGTCTGGATCATTTATTTTAATTAAATTCAAAAGGGATGAATGACAAATATATTAGCTACGTCATGGGCTTTTGAATTGTGGGGCCTTGAATGAAAATCTTATGCAAATTCCACTCAGGAAAGAACCACGTCTGGAACTGAAAGTGCAGGAGGAAGAATCTGCAGTCTTGAAAAGTGAATGATTTTAGGGTTCAGGGGCCGTCCCTAACATCCCCTTCTCTCATGCAGCCTGGTGGTCCACAGCAACGGATGCTCATTGTATGAGGGGACAAAACTTTCCACCCTGCAAAAGGGACGTCAAGTGCAGATGGAAAGTCCAATGGGTGTCTTCACGGTACGGAGCATTCAGAGACGACCAGTGAGATCAGATGCAGAGAGCAAACTTTGATTGAGGCTCAAGATTAAGTACTGGCTGTTCTCCTGGGTTAGAATAAAAATAAGATCATAGCACAGGAAAGCAGAAGAAAGGCAACCAGCCTGAAACATTACAGTTGGGTCCTGAGTTGCTCCCAACAAGCCTGCTTGCCAAGTATGCAAGCCTGGTTTACACAAGTATACCCTGGATCAGGACAGACAGAAGTGACAGAAATAGCCAGCCCAGGTTCTTTGCAACATTACTATTGTGTACATCAGAGGGAAGAAGTAAATCTACTGTTCAGTCATTATTGGTGGGAAAGAATAAATTGCTCAATGATACTGGTGAAAGTGTGGAAAGGTAGAAATTACTCAGAGCTGTTGTGATAGGAATAGGAGCTGTGGCAATGAGATTCTGTAGTGAGCGACATGGCCTGGGCTTGATGCTGGCTGTACCATAAGTGAGTGGGACTTTATCACTAAGGAACACATGGAGGTCACAGGAGGGAAAATTACTAAGGGGAAACTGGAGGCTAATGGGGATTCTGGCTCTGTAAGTTTCCTTCTGGAGACAGTGTAGAAGGGTCAGATATCAGGTGGGAATAGATGGTGGCAGATTAAGAACCTGATTCTATGTGGAGAGATGTAGACAGGGATCAGACATCAAGGATGGAGGGCTCTTGCTAAACCTGGATTATACCAGGAAGTGTGATGACGGACCTCAGGGAGATGTTCTGGTGCCCAACCTGTTTGGTTCAGTTGAGAATCTTTGTCACCAGGTACTATGGGCATCCTCCCATCTTTAGTCCTCTTAGGAATTATCTTTCTTAAGTCTAGAATGGAGAGGCTAGAATACATCGATGGTTTCCAAGTTTTTTAAAAAAACAGTGGAACTATGTTGGCAAATAAAATAGTGAGTAGAACCCAGTAAGGAAACTATGTACAGTGGAACTGGTCTCAGCTGGGAGACCCTCACGGGGCTCCTTCTCCACTCTATTCTTTCTGCACCAGCCAGAAATATTTCTGAGAAATGAGAGATCCCAAGAATATGGGGCTCCCCTCTTTTGGCATCTTATAGATCTGTCATGAACACAAACCACCAAAGTAGAATCACACCACGATAGAATCATTAGTTCAAGGAGCTCACTTAATTTTAAGAAACTTTAAAGACGGAACAAAACTGGACGCAAGGGAAAAACCAAACTCTGGTGAACATCCAGAGTAAGTCACCAGGGAATGAAACAAATGAGTCAGTCTTTAGAAAAGCAAAACCCAGGTGCTCTGATCTAAGGAAAAGTGATAACTTTGCTCAAACATCACCCCAGGAGTTGGGTGGACTAATGAATCTGTCATTCATGTGCTCCAAGCAGCTTTAAATATGCCTCAAAGATGACTAAGCAGCTCTGCTCACAAACATGAATAAATCAAGAGGAAGAAACGCCTTTCACAAACCTTGATTCCAAGCTCGATATTTTCTCCTCCATACACATCCATCCCAGGATCCAGGAGACCAATTTCACCAAAGAACTTTCTGTTGACCACGAAGGAGCAGCCAATCATGGCAGGTGTTCTGTGGGAGGAAGAGAGAGACAGAGATAGAGAGAAGATAAGCTCATTGGAGTGTTAACAGTAGAGGCCCTTCTAGAGAGTGATTTTCTCCAGAAGAATCCCATCATTTCCCTGAAGACCTTCCATTTCCACATTCCCATCTCTACCTTTTAGCTACAGAAAGCCTAGAGAAGTTGAAACATGTAGGGCTATCCTGGCTCCTCCACAGAGTGGAGGAGGGCTGGGTCTCACAAATGACATAATGTCTACACTCATTGGAAATGGTTCTCACCGCACTGTGGTAACATCATGGAGGTTCATGGACAGTCTCAAGCAAGTTCAGAGGAGCAGGGCTCATTCACTCTCCACCGTGGGAAGTACAAGATATTTAGCAAGCTGAGAGTGTAAACAGATTGGAGAGGAAAAGTCAAAAGCAAAAGACTCAGTCTCTGTGCTATGTTGGGAGGAAATCCTGGAGTGCTTGGTGTAGAAAGGAGGGGGAAGACTCAGAGGAGAAGCCAGTGATGTCCACTGGTATCAACAGTAAATGATGATATCTGGCCACAGCAACAGAAGGCTGAGCAGGAGGGTGGAAGTGACACCTCTGGGGGAAACAAAGATTATTCCTTTATATTCTCATATGTGGATCCATTTGCTTGTTTCTTATGGGGTAGACTAAAGGCACAAGGTGATATGGTAAAAACCAGAGACAAAGCCACAAGAGGCAACCACAGGAGGATACATGTGCAGGGAAGGACAGAAATGGTGGCTCAGTGCGCTGTGCTTCTTGCACTCTTAGTGAGGAACAACCCACTGACACATGCTACATATTGCATTCCATCAGGGACTGCGGTGTAATACCAAGCAGCCCTCAATATGTCTCACACCTTCTGTTTCCAGATTTGTGGTCATCCTTGTACAATAAATTTATTCAGTAAATATCTCTCAGCCTCTATTAGATGTAAGGAACTTTTCTGGACTTCCTTTATTGATGAAATAACCAGACAGGGACTGTGGGAGGAGAGGCAGGAAGCAGCTCCAACATGTGTCCGCAGAAGGTGGCCTATCATTCCAATCAGAAGTAGAAGAAGTCCACAGTCCATCACACCGGGGCCCGGCCCTCCCCATGGTGCAGGAACTGCACGGATGAACTGCATGGAGATTACATGTTTGATCAATAAAATATGGCAACCTGATATGTATCCACCTCACAACTCTTCCCCCCATGCGGAACACGCTCATCTCATCCTTTGTGCTGCTTTCTGCGGTAGCTCTGGAGCCCTCTTTCGTGAATGTCTTTAGTTGTACTGTGTGGTTGCCTCCATGTCCAGAACTGATTCAAATTTACCTTCCACAGTCATTTTGGCTTTGTGGAAGAGCCAGACTTTCATGGTGCAAGATCAGAATGAGGTGGGAGAGGACATACATTGTTTTTCAGCCTGCCTTTTTCACAGGGGGTGCGCATCAGCAGCAATCACTGTATGTATCACACCTTGTCAAGTGCTCATGAAGGAAGACTCCAGAACTGTTCAGAAAGTGGCAAGAAAGACAGAAGGAGTGTTTTCAAAGTGAATGGAGAGTTTGAGGGGCATTCATGGCAGTGTGGGATAGTTTTTTTTTTTTTTTATGTGAACTTTCATAGTATAGTTTGATCATGCCTCAACCAGGGCTTGGCCAGGGAGTGTCGCAGCATTCAGGACTAACTGCTTGGAATTCTCAAGCCACCTGGCCAAATGGATGAAGAGCAACCACCACTGTCCCAGCTGGGAGAAGGAGATCTCTAGCAGGAAGTCACTGCACAATCCGTGCCAGGACATTCCATAGTAGGTTAGTGAACCTTGTCCTTTTAATCAGCAAACCCAGAGCCCAGTCTGGCCCCGTCCCACTCTCCACAGTGGCATCCTCACATCTGCCCAGCCAAGTGAGCCATAGTCGATGGCTCTTCAGTGCTGACTTCATCCTAGAACGTGCGCACACACACAGCCTCCTCCTTCAAACTCAACTGTGATTACCACCATTAGTGCAAACATTTCAATTCAAAATCATTCAAAAATGATAATCATATTAAGGGATCTGCCAAAGCCTAATAGCTCTATTACAGGGAAGAAATGAAAAATAATCACTTTTATTGTTCCTGTTACACAAAATATATGCAAGACGCACCACAGTTCCCGCTGAGAGGGAGTAGCAAAGAGGAGGTGGCAGCTCCAGGAATCCTTGCAGAGACGTGAAGCAACCTCAGTTCAGCCCTTCCTCCTTTCACAGGTGACAAAGGGAATCTCTGTGGCTTCCCCTCCTCCACATCCTTCACCAGCTCCCTATTCTCCCAAGGTTAGTGCTTCCTAGTTACCTTCACTTTTCTCAGTTCCTTTCCAGCCATGGCCCAGGCACTCTGGACCATTCGGCATTCCTGAAATATGTCCCATTGTCTACCTTGGTCTCCTTCTCCCGAATCATGCTCTATGAGACCACTTTCAACTACCCAGTCCTCCCTGCCCTTCCAAGCCAGTCTTTCCTTTTTTAAAAAAATAATAATTTACATTACAAACACAGAATCACATGGCCTTTTAGAAAATACACCTCAGCAAAAGCAGAAAACCTAAGTTCATCTGTCCTCTCCAGCCGGAAGAAACCAAGTCTGCCTGCCCCGCCCTGTCTGTGCAGTTCAATCCTGTTTCCACAACCTCCCTTCCCACCCCACTGGGATCTCCCATGCATGGATCCTGGCACTTGATCGGGGCCCTGCCCGGCTCAAAGCCATGGTCTGGAGTTGTATGGTGCTCTGGCGCCACCACCTCTCTTTGTTCTCAGCTGGTGAAACCCCAGTGGTACAAACGAGACGGCTCTGCCCACTCCTCAGCCGCTGTGCACAGCTGGATGGAGCTACAGAAGCACAACACGTGGGCTGACTGCACTTTGAGCGCAGGGCCTTGAGGCCCTAGCACTGCTCTTTGATCACTCTGCAAGCTCTTAGCTGCAGCTCCCCTTCCTCCCCAACCTCCCACATCTCCCCCTTCTCCCTCACTCCCTGCTGATGACCTCCCTTCCTACTTCCTGAAGAAAACAGCACACTAGCTGGAGGCCGGGGTAGCACACACACATAATCCGAGCACTCAGGAAGGCTGAGCCAGGAGGATGGTGAGTTCAAGCCCAGCCTCAGCAACTTAGAGACCTAGTGAGACTCTGCCTCAAAATAAAATAAGTGCATAAATAAATAAAGAGCCTGGGAATGTCATTCAGTGCAAAGGCTTTGGGGTTAATCCTGAGCATTTCAAAACAACAAAACAAAGCAACCCCTCCAAACTCAGCACACTGAAGTGAATGTCCACACCTCAACACAGTCTCATTTACTAGCTTCCCAATCTGCCTGCTTGACTTCTGCACCACCACACAGCCCAAGTGCTCTGAGCCAAGTGGCCTTCACCTGAGAAGTTGCATCCCCTCATCTCACTACCCACAATCCTTACCCAGTGTGTCCCTCCCTGCAAAACAATGTTCAGGCTCAGCTTTCTCTGGGGACTGGAGCATTCCTGACACCTGGCACATCCCACAAGGCTCCTTGGGAGACATTTCCTTCCATTCTGTTTTGATTCAGTTAGCAAGGAGGAGGCAATCCAGGAAGCCTTTGTTGGACTAAGCTCCGAGTACTTGAGGGTATAAAAACATGCGGTACCATCCCAGTGGACAAGCAGACATTCCTTCTTTGTTGTTTTTCAGTAAAAAAAAGTTTGTGGATGAAGCTGTGGTGGCCTCTGTTACTTCTCATGAGTGAGGCTGTTGGTGTGGGGAGAGCAGGCTCCAGAGGTGTTGGGAAAAGGAGCTAAGAACTGCCAACTCTGTTGACCCACAGGAAGCTCCTGTGGAGAAACGTCTTCTGGGTCCTCCATCTCCTCTTCACACTCTGGTCCACGCCCCTGCCCAGGGTGCTGTAGTAGCTGTCCTGGTCCCTACCTCTGCTGCTGGCATTTGCCTCTTGCTTTGCTCCACGCATTTTACCTCCTGCTTCTTTCCCTCTAGAACCCAGTAGCCCCTAGTCTTTGTTCCCCGATGGCTAGGTCTGCAAATTCATGTCACGCCGATGGCTTCTGACCAGGGGTCATGGGCTTCCTTTCTTTTCTCTTCTCATGATTTATTCTACCCAGCCTGTCTCACCGGAACTTGCTGTTTTTCTCTGAGCTCAAACTCAAACATTTGCCCTTTTCTTTGGTCTTTGCTTTGCTTCTGCCAGCAACTAAGCTAGTTTCTCAGTCAAAGCCCCATTTGCAAGCAAAACATTCAGAACTCAACAATATTCCTAGAGTTGCCCTCCTGTGATTTTCTCAACACTTGTTCTCAGGGGATAATTAGCACTGGCTATTTTGGTAGTTCACAGGTTTTGTGTTCATGGATTCTAATAACTGTAGATTTAAAATGTAAGAAAAAGAATTGCAACCATGTCGAACAGACTTTTTCTCTACCACTGTTCCCTAAACAATACAGTACAACTTTCTGCATGTCAGGCACATTGCATTAGGTACTGCAAGTCAGCCAGAGGTGAATGCAAGAATAGGGGACGTGATGAACAGGTTGTATGTAAATATTAAGGCAGTTATATAAAGGATTTGAGCACCCATGGATTTGAGTAACTGTATGGTGGTCTGGAACTAATCCATCTCAACTTCTTTGGAAAAAAGGTAGCTGGTTAACCCAAACTCATCTGTTTTGGTATATTTGAGACAATATCATACACCATCAATACTTTTCTATCACTATCACAAACATCTGAAATAATCACATTATAAAGATTATTTTTGCTCCTGCCCACGAAGCCATGCTGGGTGGACTCATTGCTTTTACGCTTTTGATCATGAGGGTGTGCTAGATAGCACGGTCAAGGGGCATGTAGTGAACAAAACAGCATGACACCTCCTCACAGGGGATCAAAATGAGAAAGAAGGGACCCAGGTCCCACAATCCCCTTCGGGGCCATGCCCCCAAGGATCTACAGAACTCCCTTGGTTCCACTTCTCAAAGATGTCATCACCTCCCCAAAGCACTTACATGGGGATTAAGCCTTAACACATGGGCTCTTAGGGGACATTTGAGATCCAAACCACATGACCTGGCCAAGCACAGACACATGCAAATTAAGTGTGGAGCCTGGAGCAACCCATGGCGTCTGCCTCCACACCCCTCCTGGTGCCCTACGGCTCCCCAAACAGATCGTCTAAAACTGGCAGCAGCTAAGAGCTCTAGAGCTGGGTGGAATAAGTGGTCCCGCTTTGAAGATTTCTGGGAACTTGCAGCTGCTAAACACTAAAAATATAATTTTGGAGAAGGAGTTGGCTGACTTCTATAGAATTCTCGACTGGCGTACAGTACAGTAATTTAATACCCAGGTTCCATATGCCTCTGCAATACATATAAATACCAAAAGGGTAAGTACCCCTGCCTTTAAAAAAAAAATCAAACACTGTATCCAGTGCACAAATAGCTCACAAGAAATAGGACCCAAAGGCCAGTGCTTTCTGTTCGATGGAGGTAGCACTGTCATGTCTGTTGCTGGAATAATAATTCACAATGAAACAACAGCTTTTCCCAGATTGGGAAGCAAACTGTCTAGGTGTCAAGAGCCTTTCCTTTCTGAGGATAAAGGAAACGCTCATCTCTCTGGAGTGTGATTTTTCACAGATGCAGAAAGCACCAGTGGGGATGGAAGTTGCCAGTTTTGAATGCATTTCCTGGCTGACTGATTTTGCCTGGGCTTGTTTTAGTGAAACAAAGACCCTCTCGAAACTTTCCAATAACAAGCTCATAGAAGCAGTTATCTCAGGGTAACACTTGTGCTCTGTGCTAATCATATGTTCTTTAGACTTTGAGAAACTGATTTGCAAACAGTCCTTTGAAGAGTATTTTTGTAAAAGCACAAAGTTTCTTAAGAAGTGGTGACACATTAAGCCATTACCAGCCACTGACATCTCATCTATCTTCTACATATAAGTTTTAAAGTCTGGTTAGCTATCTTGTGAGGTAAGACGTAGATGAGTGAATATTTTTGAAAGAGTGGGAAAGGAAAGATCTAGAATAGACATCAGTAAACTGAACTCCCTCTTTTTTCTGGCTTGAGAGCTATGAATGTCTTTCACACATGAATATTTATAACTGATTTCATGATAAGAACACTAACTTTTTGCCTCAAAGAAGTAAAATGTTGTATGTTACAACAAAAATTCAGTTATTTGCATTAGTAGGTCTGGGTTATAAATGTATAATTATTACTTTTGGGATTTTGTTAAAGAAACATTTGTGCCCATCAGTCTTTGCTTCTGTTTGTAAGAACCTATATAATATTCTTGATTTTTCCCCTTGGCTCAAAAATCCCAAAATAATTGCGATGTGGCTTTTGACCTAAAAATCTCTCTTCTAGAGCATGGAACCTGAGAGAGAGGAGCACACTCAGTATAGAACAACATGAGACCCGGGTAGCTTATAAGAAGGTCGCTTTCCAAAGGAGGGAGAGGCACTCAGGAGAGAGACACAGAGGAGACACGATTTCCTTTCTCATCTGTAAAACGGTAACTCTTCCTGGTCCCAGGACTGATGTAGAACAACTTTTGATCAGTGGTGCTATGAATGGAACTCAGCTCCCAGAGTGCTGGGGTTACAAATCTGCTTCCTAGATACTACACTTGATCTTAGCCAAAAGGCCGAGAAGCGATTAAATCTGCTTCCTAGAAACATCCCCCACCAGTGGCCCACAGGACTTGCACAAGGACCATATCATTACTTTTGGAGACCAAAGGAGGCCCAAGTAAGACCACAGGTCTTTGATAGCCTTGGTTACTTAATGGCTACATTTATAGTGAAATAGTTTTAAGCAAGAAATCAAATAAGATAATAATTTATTATGAACTATACAAGTGGGCTTTTCTATTCTGGATTTGCTACATCATGGAGCGGTAGCTGTAACTCTGAGATGGATGGATTGAGAGAAGTAAAGGACTTCGTCACTGTGACTATAACACCAACAGTTGATATGACCCAGGATTTCAAGTGCATGTGTGAGGCACCAAACAGAGAAAAGCATTTCTAGATTCCAACATCTTCCCTTTAAATATCAAAGATGACTTACCAGTGAAGTGAGAGGATGGAGGCTGTGACAAGATTGTAGATTTCAAGACTGGTAAACCTTACCTTCACTTGAGGAACTTAAAAAAATGACCTACGCCCAAGCCTATTCCAAGACACTCTGAAGCGATGGGTCTACATTCACATTTGATTCCCAAGTTTAACCCTGGTTGAGAACTTACGGGCTGTTCCCAGCCTAATTCTTCTAGGGTGGAGGGCAAAGGTGACAGATACCAGGAGTTTCAGTCTAGCATTACTGCTCCACAAGTTGATGAGCATGGAGAGAAGTTGTGCAAATAGATATGAGGACAAGAAGGAAAATGGAGGAAATTCTTTGCTTGCTGCCCAGCACTCTAGGGGAGGCATATGTCTTGCCTCAGGCAGGTAAACAGAAATAATAGAGCAACCTCCTTAGGAAGGAAGAGGACCTAATGGAACTAACTACTGTATCCACAGGCAGCTGTTGGCAGGCAGAAAATCCTCAAGCTTCCGGATGTCCTAGGGGAAGGGGTAACAAAATACTGCATGGGCTCATGAAAAGAATGAGAAAGAAGAGGGCGCTTGTGAACGGGTACTGTGCCCAGGACTCAGGAGCAAGGAATCGTCTGGGATGATAGAAGAGACAGCACTCTCCAGACAGCTCGGGAGGTCTGAGATAAGTTGGTGAGGGCCCAGGAGGAGAACCTCTCCCTTCTCCCAGGGGCTGGATCAGAGGGATGTGAGGAGGCCCAAGGAAAATGCTCCAGGGGGAAGAGCAGCTTCAATAAAGAACAGCATGTTTAAACCCTGATTTAGCAGAACATTTGTCCTGAAAGAGATGGAGTTTTCAACTGGAAGAAACTGAACTACCTTGAAACAAAAAAGATTAGTTTTCATCTCCATCATCAGTAAAAGTGAAGACTGGAGAGCAAGTTGAATTCAACTACGGAGATACAAAGTCAGCTTTTAAAATATCTGACTAAAATTGAAAATGCGCTAGCGGTTTGAGAGTATGCAGAAGAACAGTCTCTGAGACACTCATAGAAAACGTGGGGAGAAGAAAAGCAATCAGCGATTCACATAAGAAAAATATCTTTTGTAGAAAGTAATCTGGAGATCTGTCTCATGAATCTCAAAGACAGACATACTTTAGATCTCGACATTCTACTCGTAGGAATATACCTTGAGAAATTCACAATGATTTCCGCCTCTGAGAATGTGAGATTATGTGATTTAGACCAATTCCACGGCTAAAATAACGCAAAGAGGAAAGAGTTTTTTTTTTTTTTTTTTTTAAATCTTAATGAAACTGTTACAGATGAACAAAGTAGAAATTCCTGAGCTGAGGTCTGGCTGCTTCTGAGCTGAGACAAGAAAGGAAGAATAGCAGCCCTGGCATTTGCCTTTGCCCCGAGGTGCTCTCTAGTTCCAAAGAAGAGGCTGAGAGCCTGAGCCATGTTGCTGCCAACCTCACCAAGTTAAGGGCTGGCATGTAGCTAAGTGGTAGCAAGCATGCTTAACGTGTATGAGGTCCCGAGTTTAATCCTCAGCACGACAAAACAGTCACAAAAACTCCGGAGGTTAAAAGCTGAACCTTGTTGCTTATGTATGATGGGGACCCTGGTAAACCAGGCTCCGTTTTTGGTTAGGACACTGAAGGTCTGTCCTGAAGAATTACTGTAACCTAAGTGCCCACCATGTTGACTGCACGTGCCCTACATCAGCAGTTCTGCTCTTTCTAGCATCAGGTGCTGATTTCATGGAAGATAATTTTCAACTGATAGAAGTGGGCATGAATGATTCAAAGTACACAACCTAGATCTTGCGCCTGCGCAGTTCACAGTTGGGGGGGACAAAATTCTGAGCCTATAGCGTGCCACCTACCAATAGGAAGCAGAGCTCCTGACCGGAAGTGGTGTTAGGAGAAACAGGATAGGCTGTAAACACAGAGGAATCCTTACTCCATTGCCCCTGGCTCAGCTCCTGCCCCAGGGCCGGGTTTCTAACAGGCTATGAACTGGTATCAGTCCGGGGCTCCAGGATTGGGGAATGTATGCCCTAGACATCATAGAAATCTCAAACCCTGAATTTTGATTAATGGGACCCTAGTCTACTAGCATTCCCATGCTCCCGGCAGAAGCAAACAAAATTTTTCACTAATAGTAAATAACATCATCCTAGATTCAAAATTAGTTTGATGAACAATTTTCAGAAAGGGTATCTAACAGTTACAGAACAAATTAGAGACAATCAAAAGCATCAGGAGACAAGAGAACCTAACACAAAGGGGGACACAAGACCTCCACGTTTGAACTCCAGTATCTGACAGCTGCTGCAGAGAAGCCTGCTTGCTGTGCTCAAGGAGGCGAGAAGCAAGCTTACACATTTTGGCGGCAATTGAAAATGATCAAGTGATACAGCAGGTCTGAAAAAAAGCAAAAGATAAATACCTAGAATCAAAAAGGTTAGGCGCTGAGATTAAGAATTTAATGGCTATATTAACGGCAAATTGGACACAGCTGAAAAAAGAAGAAATCCAGTATAATTTCTATCCTAAATTCTTAATGGAAACTGTTCAGAGAACAAAGGGGTAAAAGACGCAAAGTGTATTTCAAACTCTAGGCAGAGTGCAAAATATTCTGATGAGGTCTGTAAAATCCCAGGGGAGAAGAAACAGGGTACATGTTGGCTACTTTTCTCACTGGTGAGACAAAACATCGGACAGGTTTATTTAGCTCACAGTCCTTTATATTTTGTGTAAGGTGACCCACCCTTGGGCGGGCAGAACACTCGCACCCTTAATCCTAGACAGAATAATGCCAAACCGATCCGTGGATTAACTTAGTAATCACACACCTCTGTCTCAGCATCATGCACTCCAGATCCAGTCCCCTCTGAAAAGCATCCTATGACTGCATGAGGCTTTAGGGAATAGCTAGATAAGCTACAGCAGGATGCGAACAACATTTTAATGCGTGATGACGGATTATGTCCCAGAACTGAAGAGATACATCAGGTTACAAAGTCAAGAAACTCACCACATCTAAAACAAAGAAATTCTTACAAGCAGTGAGAAAGAGAAAGAAAAAGAGATAAAAAACTTTGTATATTAAAATATTACTGTAATAAATCTAAGTTTTCATCAGTAGGATAAATTAAGTACATTTTGCTATTTTTGACATGACGAAGTGTATGTGGCCATTAAACATCATAGAAAAGTATTGATTAACACAATTTTCATATTATCATCCTAAAAAAGTAAGAATACAATTGTGTCCATGTCAGATCCCCTTATGTAAATATATATAGCATAATAGAAGGTAATATGGGGAAAATATTGCAAAATGTTGTGTTGTGAAGTTGTGAGCTATTATTTTTGCTTTTTTTCATATCTTTACCATGAAATTGTTGACTTTTACAATAAAAAATAAGATTTTATTCCTTAGTTTTGTGTAAAAATATCACACTAGCGACCATTGTTCTGAATTTCCAATTAGGGCAGCGCTCATCTGAGCCAGGATTATTCTGTCCCTTTCACATGCTAATTATTCTGTTTTTAAAGCAGGTTAAGTTTTGCTCATAGGGGGACAGTGAACGGTGATTGTTGTTGTCTTATTTTCTGTTGCTTGAGGAGGGTTAGAATATAGCTAAGAGAGTCACATTCTTTTCTGGATGCTTTTATAGGGGAGTCTATGGAGGCTTCTCTCTGCACTTTCTCTTTGAATGTACCAGAAGACCTATGGCATAGAATGGATTCTTTTCCTCCAAAATTCTTCCAGAGCCCAGGGAGGCCATCATTCCCTCCATAGTTTGGCATGTATCAAACTGCAGTAAAAAGGCTTTTCCTGAAGGATAAAGAAGAGCCAGGAATGATGTTATACAGCTGTCCTCCCAGCACTTTGGGAGACTGAGGCAGGAAGATCACAAGGTTGAAACCAACCTGGGAAATTTAGCATCTTAGGAAGACCTTTCTCAAAAAAATAAAAAATGGGAAGAACTGGGGATGCAGCTTGGTGTGAAGGCCCTGGGTTCAGTCCTCCACTACCACAAAAATAAATTAAGAAGAAGACATTTGGTATAGTGAGATACATTGTTTTATAGAATATTATGATGATTTACATTAAGATCTCTTCTACTGATCTTACCCATCCTACTCTCTGCCATTACATAGGTCTAGAGGCTTCTGGAATTCCAGGGAGGTTGACAACTCTGGCCACCCTGACTCACAGTTTAGGAGACTTCCTGGGCAATCAGCAAGACTGTCTGAAATGGGCAGGGGCGTGGCTGCCCTCCCTAAGACAGTGGCCTGTGGAGACCCCGGGGGTACCAGGATGCAGCGACTGGGAGCTCCCAGAGGCTCAGGAGCAAGGCTGATTCTTATGCACATCTTCCTCCTGGCTTTCTGGCTCAAAGGCATAAACTAGGGCAGTGGTTATTTCACTGGAAGGCTGGTTTGTTGATAAGAAGCAGGGTGAACCACTTGTAATTACCAACACTGTACAGGACTTGTGTTGCCTTTTCCCCTAATAAAAGTGTCTATTCCATGGGGATCTGTTTCTAGGACGATGACACAGCATGCAGGCTGTAGGTACAGTGCCACTTCTGGCTCTGTCTAAAATGCCATCTGATGCTCAAATGCTTTGTCTCAGCCATCCCTACATGCAAGGACAACAGCCTTTGGAATGTCACATCTGAGCTCATTTGCTTTCAGTGGGTCCTAGCATCTGCCTAGTGAATCCCAGCTCCTTGACAGGGGTGGCAAACCTGTGGCATGTGAGCTGCAGCTGGCTGTTTGTCATCACTGAAACCTCTAAAAGGTTCACCATCACTGCTGAGATTGGGCCCCCTCTTGACCTTTCCAGATTTCTTTTTCTAAAAAATTTTGAATTGATATATGTTTGCAAAACATAATGGATATATTCTTCAGGGGACATTGCATCCTGATCCTTCTTACTTCTGCTTACTCTCCCTTGCCTCCATTTCCCTCATCCCAGATCAACTCCCTATCACCACAAATTCTACCTCCGTTGCCTGGCATCTTCCTTTTATTTTTCACTTGATATTATTTATACATTTGGTTTCTTATATAGAAGACACCAAATGATACTTAACATTTTCTGCCTGACTTGTTTCACTTGACTTCATGGACTCCAGGTGCATCTGTACCCTTCTTGAAGGCTGACCATTGTGTGCATCATCTACTTCTCTGCACATCATTTGTTTCTCACTTCACTGTTAAAAACATCTGTGTTTCTTCCCCTGAGTCCGAGCCATTCCCAGTCAACTCCTTCTCAAGTATGTACATTTCTGGGGCGAGCCATGCTATGCGCCTCCATGAAACCTTTGACTATCTCAGCACAGTAGCTTTCACCTATGTACTAGAGTGCACATAGCCTATAGCTCTCTTTGTGAAGTGTGTTGCCATCTTGTTTTTGGTCCAGTCAGGAGTGGTTGGTCCACCCAAGGCTTTTGGTTCTGAGGAAGGGAACTCAGAAAAAGCACAGCTCACACATCTCAGGAGCAGCATCTTTAGTATTTAATTCAGCGTGACATACAGTGTGGTTCCCTGAAAGTATACTTAGCAAATTAGGTTCAAAAGAGCAGACCAATAAGAAGACAGGAGGGAATAGGATACTCATAACAGTTCTGATGAATAACACCTTGGAGCAGCTCGGTTGGGTGGGGGTGATCTCAGCAAGGATACAGCCGGGAGGAGACCATGCATGAAGCTGGCCTCCCACAAAGAGCTGGGCTCAAAGTTTAGAAAATAAGTATCCAAAGTCCAGAGTCAAAGCAAGTTCAGACCCAATGGGGGTTGCCAAAGAAGGGAAGCCAAAACAGAGTTATTCAGAGCACCGCATCGCTGTGATTCTGGTTGGCTTTTTATCAGCCCAGGGGACCTTTCCACCCCTGTCCTCCATGAGCAGCCTCTGACACCCAGCCCAAGGGCGGTTGCTTGAGGGCCATTAATGTGGCTGTTTTGCCACCAGTACGCTGATGGCTAACGTTTGTTGTGTTGGAGTGAGGATACACAGACATTACTTCACTATGCTCTGCTATGACTGGAGGGTTTGTGTGCCCCAGAATTTACACATTGAAACCTAATCTCTATTTTAACAGTGTCAAGAGGTGGGGCTCTGTAAAGTGTGTAGGTCGGGAAGATGGTGCTCTCATGAATGAATGGGTCAGAACCCTTATAAGACTGTCCCAAGGGAGCTCTTTTCCCTCTTCTGTCAAGGGGGCAGCTGGAAGATATCACCTATGTATAAATTAGGCCTCACTCAACACTGAAAGTAGTGGATGCCTTGACCTTGGACTCCCTGACATCCACAAGGGTGAGAAGTAAATTTCTATTGTTTAAATGCCATCTAGTTGATGGCATTTAAAAAATATCAGACTGAATGAACGAAGATATCCTCCCAACAACCTTGACATCTAAAGATGAAGAAACTGAGGCACAAAGATAAGTCATTTCCACAGAAAAAAATCCACGAGTCAGTGGTGTGACTTGAGACCTGAGCCCTCACTGTCCCCTAGGAGTCCTGGGGCCGTTCTCAACAATCTTCCTCACCTTTAGGTGGCTCACATGGACAATCGCTCTACTGAGGAGTGGCCACAGACCTAGGAAAGGTCTAGTCATTTCCTGTCCCATGGGCCTCCAGAAGCAAATACTTTCTGCCCCATCTCAGCACCAGTACCACCCTATACTCCCAGAATCCATCACTTCCTTGGAATAGGGACTTGCCCAGATCTTCTAGCCTGTGTCATTTCCTGTCCTTTGTTGGAGAACAGATCTACTGAGAGTCCAGCACACACTGAGCCCTTGAGCTCCAGGCTTCAGGAAGGTGGGAAGATGCCAGGACATCCCGTGGCTCAGCTTACCCTGTCCTATGTCTCAGGCTCTCCAGCTGAAGATTCCACTAACCACAGGCAGAACATATTTCTCTTCAAAAATGCATCAGCTCTAAACACATACTGACATTTTTTTCTTGTTATTATTCCCTAAACAATAGGTTATAGCAACTATGTACAAAGCAGTTACATTATACTAGGTATTACAAAGACTCAGGAGATGATCAGAAGTACATAAGAGGATGTGAGTAGATTATATGCAAATATGCCATTTGGTACAAGGGACTTGAGCAGCTGCAGATTTTAGAATCCATGAGGGGCCTTGGAACCATTTTCCCTTGGATACCAAGGGACAACTCTGCTTAAGCCTCAGATCTCGTGACAGTCTGGTCAGGGTGTCTCCAAGAACACCCCTAGGTTTGATCACTCCCTAGGAGAACTCAGCATATGGCCACACACGTGGGTGGGATTCATGACAGCAAAAGGATACAAAGGAAAATCAGTTAAGGAAGGCACCTTAGACAAAGGTGTCAGCTTTCAAATGTCTGTGCCCAGTGGGGGCACAGACATAGTGCTTAAATCCCAGCAATAAGTTCTGACAACATTTGTGAAATGTCTTAACATGCAGGCTCCTCAGAGGCCCAGTATCAGGGCTTGTTGGGAGGGCGATCGGGTAGTTAGCATCTGTCCAGAACACACCAGCATCTCAGGAATGCAGATGGCTGGCAGGACTCATCCTCTTTGTGCAGTTTAGGCACCAGGAACCGTATGTCAGAAATCGAAATTTCTGCAAGTCAGTAACTTCCCAGATTCTATATTCTCAAAACAAAAGCAAAACCAGCCTAACCAAATAATCCCTCTCCCCACATCCATAGGAACACAGAGAAACTTTTGAGAGTGATAGATATGTTTTTACTTTGATTATACTAAAGACTTCTTGGGTGTTTATGCATATTTCCAAATTCATGACATTATATACATTAAATATATGTCATCAATATATGTATATATGTATATACATATATATACACACACATATATATGTACATATAAAGTATATCAATTCTGCTTCATTAAACCATATGTTTTGTTTTACAGAGACAAGTAGTTAAACTTTTTGGCTCCTTCCTGTACATAATCTCAATAGACAATATTAGACTCCAACAAATCATCTTTTCCTCTCATTTGTGGGAGATGCCACACTTCCAAAACTTGTGTGTTTTATGTAACTTAGTTCAGGGAGCAGCAAGGATTGCTCTCTTTACAGAAGAGCAAATAAGGGCTGAAATGACCTTTGGTTCTAGGTTACTGAGAAAATCATTGGGAAAGTTCGCCTTGAGGCCAGCTGGTCTCTTCCTTCCCCACAGACAAAGGCTGGGTGTTAAGACCCATGTCAGCAAGGGCAAAGCTATATAAGTCCTGTGCTAACTGGCAGCATGAGAAAAGGTTGGCATCCTTGTCATTTGGGAGTAGAGGGAGATAGGAATGCGTCTCAACTGCTCATAATCACAATACAATATTCTTGGTTTTCATGAACTTTTAACTCTTCCACATCACTTTCAACTAAATTGACTCATGGAATATTAGCCCTAAAAGCATCCTTAAGAAATCATCATTTCTTTATTTAAATTGTTTCTTTACTTGAAAAATAGAGAACACAATTAGTTTCATCCCTTATTGCACATGGCTAATAACCTATTGTTTAGAAAAGACTAGAGAATGGGTAATGAAAGCCATTACGTGAAATGGCTCTTATTGTGTTTGGTTTAGAATTAGAAAATTACTTTCATTATCAATGGAGAAACAGTGCCCGTCTCTCTTCTCTTAACTTAGGTTTCTCTCCTGTTGTAGGATGAAGCCAGAGGATGGACTTCTAAATTTAGGGCAGAATTGTCTGTCTTTTTTTTTTTAAAAAAGTAAAAGATAAAAATAGAAATCTAGTTCTGTTCTTGTTGAGAGGCAGGTGAACTCACTCCGTGTGGACGAGTGGACCCGTAAGAGGCTGCCGGTGCCCCACGATGGAAGACGGTGCCCTTCCACTGCTGTCACTGCCAAGCCCTTGGGGTCTGAGTGTCTCCTCTTGAAGTGGGGGACTGGAACACATCTCCATACAGACCACTCCCTCTATGGTGGGCCCAAGGCGGTGGGTGTTTCACATCTATTTATGGTCTCATCTGATTCTCATAGCTGAGATGAGTGATCATTTCTCCTTTTGGAAATTGGAAACTTGAAATGCAGAGGGCTTGAGTCACTTGCTCTGAAACAATGGAGAAGATGCAAACCCGGATGTCCCTGATTGTTCGGCAATGGTGATTATTACACCGCCCGCATTCAGAAAAGCTACTCTTGATACACATGGTGAGGAAGCACAGAGAAACCTGTCTGTCTCCTCTTGAGCTCTGGTCATAGAAAAAGAGTACCCCAAGTGTCTGTCATGATATGGACCTAAGGGGATCTGAGAGCACAGTTCTCATCAGCTGCATAGTCAGGAAACTCCGAGCCTAGAAATGTACATGAACAGCCGTCCCTGCTGATGGCACCTAATGTTGACTAGCAAAAGAAAGCACAAAGCTTTCCTGGAGAGAACCACATTCATCCTAGTGCCAGACAACTAGAATTTTATACCTGGAATTCCACTAAGGGTGAGCTAATAAGGGAAAATTACAATTTTATACATATATACCATATTTAATATAAATATATATTAAATTTATGATACTGGAGAATGAACTTAGGGCTTCAGCACTGGGCTGCATCTGTAGCTTTTATTTTTCTTTTTAAATTTTGAGACACAGTCTTGATAAATCATTAAATTGTCCTTGCTGGACTAGAACATGTAATCTTCCTGCCTCAGCCTCTCAAAGCAGAGATAATCCACTGTAAGTAAGAACACACATACACAATAGGATTAGAGTTCCAGATGGAGTTAATAGAACAATAAAATGTCAGTTATGAAGTAAGAATGTTAAAAGTGCTCAAGAACAAAGATCAAAAACATAAGAACAAGAGTCTATGGAGGGCAAAAGAGCCTCTGTAGACTTTAATGAGTTCTCATTATATGGAGCAGGCACTTCTTCAATTTTAGGAGCTATTAATTTTATCACAACAATCATTAACATGAAACCACCATCCATATCTCAAAGTGAACCAACACTGTTGGACCTGTCAGTATTAATCAGCAATGTACTTTCATTATTTTCTGTCGCAGAATTGGTAGCCCATGTTACTGTGTTAGCTTTATGTCACTGTGACCAAATACTCAATGTAAATAACTTAAAGAGGGAGGGGCCAGAGACCAGACATATCCTCTAGGCCACCTCCCCATGACCACCTGTCCAGGAGGACCCAGTCCTACGTTTCGTTCCCATCACTTCCCATAACGTCATCAAATTATGATCTCATCAATGGAGGAATCACTGATGAAGTCAGAGCCTCCCAATCTAATCACCTTCCCAAAGCTGGAGCCAACAAGGGACATTTTCAATGTGAACCATAAGAAATACCACCCTGTTAGTGGACCATAATCTTACCATCACTTTCTTTAGTCCAGTTTAAAGAGGAGAGTCAATTTCTTTTTCCAGTACCAGGGATTGAACTTAGGACCTTGTGTTTGCCAGGCAGGTGCAGAGGCACAGAGCTAAATCCTGGCCCAAGACAGCCAATTTTGTATCAAGATTCTGATGTTTTGGGCAAAGGCACCAGGGAGTAGAAAAGCCCCTCCCAAAAAACTTTTAGAAGTTTTAACTTTTCAGCAGTGAAAAATACAGTCTTTGGAATTCAAAACACAGCAGACAAATCAATTGCACATAACTGAGGAAAAAAGGGATCAAATCAATGAAACCACCCTAGTGCAAAGAAAAAGATGGAAAATATGAAAGAGATTAAGAGACAGGAAGCTTGGATTCTGCAGCAAAAACAGCAGCCAGCAAATCTCTAGCACCTTGCCAGCTGCTTCCTGAGCCAACAGTGGTGGAAATCATTAAATGCACCACAATCAAATGAAGCTCTGTAATTTATAAATGAAGCTTTCCAGGTTAATTCATTTAACTCATTTGATCCTCAAAGACTCTAAGTGATGTAGGTGCAGCTATTAAATTAGCCACATAGAGATGAAGAGATTGAAGCTCAGGTCAGAATGATTTAAGGGACTTGCACAAAAATCACATAGTTCATCAAGGACGGAGCTAAAAGTCAGAAGGCATCTTCAGGCTTCAAGAGCCTTTCTTCTCCTGTGTTCCCTCGTGATGAATCTTCAGCCTCATGAAAGGGAGGTGCCAATTGTGATGCTAATGGAGGAATGTTCTAGAATCTTCTAGAAGCTCCACAGTGTGAGCTCCACTAACCTCACATTAGGCCAGAAAGTGACTTTTCCCCCTAGCCTGTGGAGACTCTCTTCTACCTTCTCAGGTTGAACAAGTATGAAACTGGAAAGCATGAAGGTCAGACAGGTTTCCAAATGTTGGCTGGGTGTGGTGGTATGCCTATTATCCCAGCATGCTGGGATGTGGAGTCAGGAAGACAGAAGTTGAAGTCCAGCCCAAGCAACTTAGCAACTTTGAGAGATCTTGTCTCAAAATAATTTTTTAAAAAAGAGTTGGGGGTGCAGATTAGTGTGAAGGCCCTAATTTTAATTTCCATTACCACACACACACAAAGAAAACAATTTGAATTACTGGGACAGAAGTTATTCCTTTTCAACTTTATTATTTCATGTATAAGGGAATGAATCCTCCATTTCCTTTGTATTTTAGTCAGAAAAGAAAACATACGGGAAGTATCCTGGGGTCTGTTCTACAGGCAGGAGACAAGATGACTCATTCTTAACCCTGAGTACAACCATAACTCAACCATTAGTTATTGAAACACTAAGCAACCGAAACACTAAGCAGAACTGAAATTCCTTTGGCACGTGGACTCCAAAATACTGTGTTTGTCAACTTTTTGTTACTGTGAAAAAAATCCCTATAATATTCAGCCTTAAAAGAGGAAAGGTTTACTTTGGCGCATAGTCTCATAGGTTTTGATCCAAGATCAGATGGTGTGGTAGATTAACTAATGGTCACTTTGGGATGCCCAGCTGAACTGAATCAGCATAGTGTGGGTGTGGAAGACTCGTCTGAAAAGACAACTGGAGGGAAAGATTGTGGGGCATTGACTTTGTAGGAGGAACTTGTTCTGTCCAGATGGTTTTCCTGAGGTGAACTTGGCCATTCTTATGGGAAGGTCTTTGCTCAGGTCTTTGCTGGCACTGGGAAGGGCTCTGGGAGCCCTGATCTTCACCATGAGCATCACTTATTGGCTCTAGTATGGATCCCTCAGCTTGGTGGCACAAATTCTTTCCCTGGGCACAGGTTTTCTGGCATCCAACACTGGCTTTTGGCCCTTTGCAGGGCAGATTCTTCTCAATGTAGACAAGCTTATATTATTGCCTGGGGCTCTAGGCCACTGGCTGGACTAGTGCAGAGCATTGTTGTGGGATCCAGCTCCTTTGGCTGGATTCTTTGGGTCTGTAGCCTGTGGCCATATCTCCTGCAGTTCTCAACATTTGACTTTTCAAGGAACTACTGTCAAGTAATCTTGTCCTACAATAGCTGGCTGTTGTTCTGGGCTTGGGACATGACGGCACCTCATGGCAGCAAATGGCAGCAGAGGCCTGTTTACCTTGTGACAGCCAGGGAGTAATGAAAAACAAGAAGGAGCCATGGTTCCAATATCCTTCAAGAGCACACCCCCAATGACCTAGACTTACACTACTTGGCCTCACTTGCTAACAGTTCTACCACCTACCCAGTAGCGCCACTGCTCTTGGCCAAGCCTTCCAGACAGGTGCTTTTGGGAGACAGTAAGATCCAAACTCCAGCAGAGATCAAGCATTTTCCACCTCTCAATACTAAAGCAAACAGCTCAGGCATCTTGCTGCTGAGAAACTTCCACACCAAACAGGCTTGATTTCAAGAGTCTGTTAACTTAAATGTATAAGCTATTGGGATTAAACACACCTGCCAGGTGGGGGTCTTCAATCTGATGAGGCTCTGGATTCATTAACCTTGGCAGAAGGCATCTTGGTAAATCTATTTGCAAAATACCTGCTGTATATTTTAATTCTCAAAAGGGCAAGGAAAGTAGAACACAGATCTCTGTATCCTGCTCCAGCTACATCCTTGACAGTTTCAATAACCTTCTCAGGGTTATTATTACCTTTTATTGGAGAAGAGTGACTTCTCTCAGGGTTGCAGAGCAATCAAGAGCAAAGGCAAGATGTGCCTCCCTCCTCAGACCATAGCAAGCATTGTCCCTTGCCTCTTGGGCATGGCTGACTTTCCGCCTCATGTTGCAATAACTCACCCACAATGGCTCGTTCTCCTCCTCTAAAATATGCTCATGTTTTATTTCTCCTGCATGTCATCACTAGAATTTAGCACGAGTGCTTCACTTAGTAACTGCTCTCTAGGTATTTGCTGGGTGATGAATGAATGAGCCTGATGAGGATGCTTTCTTCAGCAATGATTCAGCTTAACATCTTCTCCGAAAAAGGTCTCCATGGGCATTCACAAGGAAGCAGCAGCAATTCAGAGAGAAATGACATGCAAGGAACTAAACAGGTACAATTACAGGCCGGTTGTCCCGACTGCTTCACTTCAGGTTTGTGGCTCGATTGCTCTGGGTTTCCAGGAAGCACTCACTGATGGTGCTCCAGGGCTAGCTGGGATGTTTCCTTTATATTATGAATTGGAAGACAGTGACTGCGCAATCCAAGCAGAAGTAATGAAGGGGAACTGGGCATCACGGGGGCTGAAGAATTCTGTCTGTGCCACCTGGATGCAAATGATCGCTGTTTCTGGGTTTCATTTGCTTGTTGTTACTGGGGATTGAGCCTAAGTCCTCAGCCTTTTTTAGTTTCTATTTTCAGACAGGGTCTTGGTAAGCTGCTCAAGCTGAGATCAAATTTGTGGCCGTCCTGCCTCCTGGAGTGCCGATATGACAGACGCCCGCCATTATTCCACATAGCTGTTGTTTCTTAACTTCACTCTTAGCCGTAGTTTAAAGAATCTAAGACAGGTAGGTGCAAGGGACAGATAGTCCTCCTTGTGCATGGGGCTCTGTGGCCACCATTCTGCACTTGAGGATTCAACCAAGTGTGGGTGAAAAATATATTTTTAAAAGTGAGAAAGTTCCAAACAATAGGACTTGAATTTGTCATGTGCTGAGTTCCCCATGGAATCCATGTAAATGGACCAGTACGTAGGGCTCATATTAGGGATGATAAAGCAGCCCAGAGAAGGCAGTAAAGCACATGCGAGGTCATGCATGGGTTCTATGCAAGTACTTGCTGCAAGGGATTTGAGCATCTGTGGATTTGGGTTCTGGCTCCTTGGGGCCAGAACTCTTCTACCATAGACAGCGAAGGCTGGCTACTGATTTAGGGCAGAGAGAAGCAGAACCAGTGTACCTACTGACAGCTGCCTAGACTTGTGTTAAATCAGAGGGGCCCTGTGATGAGTGCTGTCACAGCGGACAGTTCAACTGTCCGTTCCCTGGTTTATGACTTGTATATATCACTGCCATGCTCTGTGATTGAACAGAACACTTCTGCTTCTGGAAAGGTAGCCCTGAAATACACTTCTGTAATGAAATATACACTTAAGGCTATTAACTTTTATACCTATGGGATATAAAAACTAGAAAAAGCCTAGTGTGCATCAGTAGATTCTGATTAAAAAGCTCCACAGAGACAACTTTCATCTGTCATGCTGTACTGGAAGCCCAGCCCCTAGAGCCCTTTTGGTACGGAGTAGGTGCTTGATAAATGTGTATTTACTTAATGAACAGTATTTGTTTACTAACTAAACAGAAGGACATTCAACTATAACAAAGAACAAGGTGAATCTAAACTCCTGATGTGAATGTATGTCCTTGACAGTGTTTATTTAGTACAAAAAAGGATGTTACAGAATAATACGAATGAAGCACACAGAGTGTGGCGTACTACAGATGCTGTGAAAATATTGGTTGGGGAAAAAGTGTGTTAGAATTATGTCAAGGGCTCCACTTGGAGTTCTGAACATATGCACGTGGACACTTGTGTTTGTGAACACATAAAGAAAAGGGTCTAGAATGCTCTATACAGGTTAAACTGTTCAAAGAAAGGAAACAAGACAAGGAACTTTGGGGTTAGATAATTCTCATTGGGCTGGATTTTTGCCTAATAAACACTTTTCTATTTTTATAATTCAAGAATTATTTTAAAAAGCTCATCCTGCAGGGAACCTCCCCATGCGAAGGCTGTTAGTCCTCAGTTGCTCTGCCCCCCGCACAGGACCGAGGTCATGTGTGAAGGAGAAAGGAGTCCCGCGGAGTTCCCTGGGCTCAGCCGTGGAGCTCAGAGAGCAGGAGGGACACCGCTGAAACCCTTTTTCTAAATGAAGGTTAATTTGACAGTGAAAAAACTACTCCCACCGTGACATGACCAAGAAAGGAATTTGATAAGGGCGATTGATCATTTTATTTCATCACTTCAAGGAACCAGAAAGATCTTTCACAGCCACTGAACTTGCTCTCAAATTTAAAGGCTTTTAAATCAGTTTTATGAGGTTAATTGATGATATCTTTGTGCACCTTTGTTCTGCAAGGGGCCATGTCCTGTCACTTGAACTGAATAGCTTGAAGTGGAGTTCTCAGTCCCTTTGTCCCTGATGAAGGCCAGAAGCAGAGGGATTGTGATGGGTCCATGCACTGCTGCTTTCCAGGCAGAAGGGATCTGAAGCTGCTCCATCTTTCACGGAGAAGCAGGATGCTTCAGTAGCACCTCTAAGCTCTGCTTTCCAGCTTCCACGTGGACACATAAAACTGTACTCAGAGAAGATGACGCATTTAGAATTTCCTCTTTCCTCTTAGGTATCTGTAACCACTCTCTGTATTCGCTGTACAAAATGATCAGTGTTCACCCAGTTCTCAGCTGGTTCCTCACTTGTGCCTGTTGCTATATAAAGTCAGCTTTATATGGCTTCTGTGGGCTCTCTGTGTGCAGATTCAAACAACCATGGATTGAAAATATTAAGAAAAAAATTGTGTCTGAACATGTATGGACATCTTTCTCTGGGCATCATTCCCTAAATGGCATGAGAGGTGATCAGAATACACAATGGATGCTTAAAAAAAAAAAAAAAACTTCATGAAAAGACAATGCCATCAATCTACCCCAAACAGCCCACTCTGCTTTTAACATGGTTATCTTATCATTCGTGGCATTTCCTGAGCAGGGTCATGAATGTCTTTATTAGGTGTGATTTTAAAAAGACAGAATACCACTGCCGAGTGCCATACAGTGGAAAGGCAGGGCCCTGAGACCATGACTGTGGGTCTTCATCTGCCTTATTCCTTCCCCAGCCCTAGGTGACTTCTGGCTCTTCCTGAAAGTCAAAATGATCATGAAAACCAAACACTGTGAATCGATTCAGGACACAGAGGAGGGAAGACAGCGCAGCTAAAGACACTCCTGAGAGAGGACATCCAGAACTGCCTCAGAAAGTGGCAGGAACAATGGGGTTAAGGATGTTCAAAGCGAGGGGAATGTTCTGAAGGGGATTTGTGGCAGTGTGTCTTTTTGTGTAATAAGATTTATTTTAGTTAAACAGACACCTTGTTTTTGATCATGTCTGGCATGTGTGCTCCTTACCTCATGGGAAGCACCCTCAGAGTTGAAAACTTGCCTTCTTTGCTCTCACTTGAAAGCTCTGAATGATGCCCTGGACATGGCTAGGTCTCCATGCCAGGCTTCTGCAGCTGCACATGAAGAAAGGGTGAGACTCAGAGGCAAAAGCCTCCCCAAAGCAGAAGCCATCAGAGACCCCATAATTACCACTTCCAGTGCTGGGTGGTTGCTGAATTATCTCTAGGGAAGTGGCCTTTGGTGAGATGAACTGAAACTAAAATTGATGATCTTCTTTTCACCAAATAGTCACTGATGTTTGGTCTTTAATCTTTAAAAGATAGATGCCTAAATAGACGGATTTTCTTAAGACTACCAGTTGAGTCACAAAATGAGTTGCTGGACTGAATTCATTGATTTTTATTACTAAACAAGCTTTGATAATGGCCTGGCCAGGGTGTTATAGAGAAACAGCTTCTGTGTTACAGTTCACGGAGTCAGGAATTCCGACAGTTGCACATTAAGAGCACTTATTTCTACAAATTAAATTAGCTTGGGGGAAATCAGCCTCAGGTGCAGAGACACTTCATGTTTACCAAATAACAGTCAGGTTGCTAAGTAGTCCTGTTGGGCTTTGACACTTGGGCCAGAAATGGCATCTGTCTTCTTAATAAACAGAAAAATGAATCCATGAACGAGGATCTCATGCTCCTCACCTTTCCCAGCACAGATGTTTGAGGCAAACTCTAGAGACGAAGACAGAGCAGCCCCTTTCAGGCTATATGTTAGGTGGCAGCAGCATCATGTTGGTTGACATGTACAACATGATGTACAGCATCATGTACAACCATGGTGTTGAAGGCAGAATGTCTTGATCCTCCCATATTATTTTTTATATATTTTACTGTGCTAGAGAGGATCCATAGAATGGAGGGAAATGTCCTAGGTCTAATTCAACTGTCCTTTAGTTTTGGTGCATATCCAATTTGGGTGTCGCTGACTGTAAGAAGCATGAGCCTGGGTAATATTTCAGGCAGAGAGACAGCAGGAAAAGAATAACATGTGTGGGGGCCAGATGTCAAGGAGCATCTGGTCAACATCACTCATGGCGTCTTCTCACCATGTAAGATAGATGCAAATACAGAAGGGTAAAAATTGCTAGTCAATCTAATGCCTTTATTCAGGAAACTTGTTGCCAGATTGTGGTAGAAATACGTGTTTAGCCACAGATAGATAGGGGTGATGAACACAAAGGTGGCTTCCCTCTTGAACTACAGAATTCTTGCTCTATTAAAGGGTGACACAAAAGCTACTTGGTCTTTCCTACCATCTTCCCATTGGCCCAAAGGTTCAGAGCAGAAAGAAATCAACACTCGGACAGTCTCCTTTTATTTATGGATGTGATCCTGAATTGTACTACTCTCCCTTCTTTGTGCAAAAATTAGGAGGCTGAACTCTAAGAAAACAACAAGCTGGAAATATGCAGGTGAGAATTCGGTGCACTGTGTCACAGAAGTGTGATTCTAACTAAGTAGAAACAGGTCAGGGACAAAGTAATACTTACTACAAGCCTGAGACAGCAAAATGCATGTAAATTAACCCAACAAAGTATGCAAAGCCTGCCCCCAGAGCACTGGAGACCCTTGAAAAGAGTTGAGGAGACAGGGCCACTACTGGCCCAGGTAGGAAGCGTTTAGCAGTGCATCTCTGAGAAGTGCTCATTGCTCTGTTTCCCAGCTATCAAGGCAGAAAAGAAGCTTCAACTGGCAACTTAAGTCTAAGATAATCACCCTACCTTGCTCAGGATTCCTCCTGAGGATGGCCTGTGGAAAAACATTGCTATTGTAAGAGAAGGAGAATGTCTTTCTGAAATCCCAACAGAAGAGGATATCTCAGAAGTTATTTGCTACAAGAACCAAAAATTTAAGGAAAATAATATTTTGTCACCAACTGCAAGATACAAAAATACACAGCATCATGGGTTTTTTCCAACCTATTTCCTAATACATTATACTTTGCACTTATTTTATGGATTCTGTCAAGGAAGAAAGATACATTTTTGCTCCCTTATAGTTTAATAAAATTGTGAGCGAAGCAACTAAGTTGTCAACCTGGATTAGCTTTGTCTCAATCCCTCACCTTCTCTTCTGAGCAAGAACATGAAAGCCAGACATAAACATCAATTCTCTTAGATAATGCAGATTTTCATTAAGAGATATATTTACAAATACATTGGTCTGAAGTTTGGGCAAAAGAGAAATTTGACCATGTTCCACATTTCTCCCTCAATCATGATTTGTTGGTGCAGGTAGAACCCTACTCTCCCCAGTCCATCCCCCAACTATAAAAAATGTATCAGTCTCTTTCCTGTTGCCAGATCAACATGACATGTGCAAGTTAAACAGGAAACGTTTGTTTCTTCTGACTCACAGCTTCAGAGGGCTCAATCCATGGTTGAATAGTTCCATGGCAGAAAGAGCATAGTGGAAGAATCTGGAGGAGCAAAGCTGTTTAGCCCATGACAGAAGCAGAGATAGAAGGGAGGAATTGGGGACAATGTACAACCTTCCTGGTCACACCCCAAGTGACCCACTCCCCCAACAGGGTTCAACTTCCTAGCAGCACATTTAGGTATGAGCTCATCAACAGATTATTATAATACCACTGCGATCAAATCAGTTTCTGAAAGTCCCATCTCTGAATATATGAAACTTTGGGGTAATATTTTAGATCTAAATTGTTACAGAGTTTTGTATAATCTACACCGAAATAAGGAGACATAGAAGCCTTACAAGAGCCATGGAACTTTCTCTGAAGAACACAAAAATTGTAAACAAGAGACAGCTTCTCCAGCATGCATTTTCATTCTTTTCTTCTTTCCCTTACAGGAGTAGCAAGATCCGGAGGGCCATGGACAGGAATGGACAACAACAACCCCTAGTTCCTCACGCCAACTATGTGAGAGCCTCCGCGCCTTATTGAGCTGGAGATCAATGAGCCAAATGGGATGAAGTCCCTGTGGATGGGCCGGTGGCCCTCTCACGCACATACTGGGAAACTGAAAACGAGTCAAGATCTGGTGGATTAGACCCAAGTCATCTCAGCAGATGTTGCCTGAGTTGCATTATTTAGCTCAGACAATGATTATATCATTTAGACATATGGAAAGTCTAGAGGAATGCTGATCAAAAAACTCCTTGCAGGTGATTTGTGTCTTTTCCTTCAGCATGAAGCCCAGCATATTCTATCGTGCACTGTGATGTGGGGCAGGGAGTCACCAAAAGATGTCTTCCAAACCCCTTTGCTTGCCTTGTTACATTCTGATGACAGCAGACTATCTGTGCCATAAAATAGATTGTTCCAATGGGAGACACTGCTAGGAGGCTCCAGTAAAGAAGACTCATTTCCTGTCTTTAAGTGAGGTCTAAATCGCTTAAGAGATGAAGCAAAGACAAAGCCTTCAACCTCCAGCTTCTTCTGATGCTCCCAGGACTTGCAAACTTCCAAGCTCCGGCAGCAACCATCTGGGTTCCCATGTGAACTGAGCACTTGAACATGCCTCAATGCTCCAGCTTCCTGCTGCATTCACATTTCCACTGCTCCTTTCACTTCTGCCAGCCCGAGGGAGGGCAGCCCTTCCTACACAGTATGGTCACCTAGGTTGCTTCCTCATTCCTGTTTTGTTCTTTCACCCTCCAGCACTGGTGAAATCAATACCTTCTATTCAATCTCATCTGAAATACCTTGAGTGACTTCTGTGACTTGATCTTCACTGATGCATCATATTGAGAAAAACTTTTACCTTAGAATTTTGTGAGGCTACATGAGCAAATGCACTTAGAATACTATCTGGCACATACTAAAGTGACGAGACATATACACAAATTGCTATTGATACTCCCATTACTACTTCCACATGTGCTATTGCTGCTGATTTTTCATCTAGCTCTGCCAACAAGTATCTATTAGTTACACTTAGCACAGTATCTATAGCTACTGAAACTGTATTGTGTACATATACATTACTATGAAATGTATATCACAAAATAACAATAATAAATAGAAGAAATAAAACTTTTGGAGCTGATGGATATGCTTACAATATTGACTATAGACCTGGTTTCATAAGTATATACTTATCCGAAGTCATCAAGTTGTATATATTAAATATATACCACTTTTTGCCGCTCATAGTTCAAAAAGTGGGTTAAACACAGTTTAAATAAACTCTACTATAAGGTGATTAAAATTAGAGTAACAAATCCAGTTAGCTGTATTCTCTGCACTTCAAGGGCCCATGAAGCTACATGTGGCTCCCATAATGAATGGTGCGATTATGGAATATTTCTACATCGTAGAAAGTTTCATTGGACTGTGTTGATGTAGATAATTTAGTGCCTAAGAAGGCATTGGAGACCCTGTTAAAAATAAATTTTCTGTTCTCTTCCAAAAGACACTGATTTAGAAAGTTTCTGCAATCACTGTGACAACCAGGCCTTCAAGTATTGCTGATGCAGATATTCCCAGGCCACGATTTAAGAAAAGCTGAGACAGAAAATGGAATATGAATCTGCCAACACTTCTCCCACAGAAGTCTTTAAGATAAGTGTGTGCACATTGCATAGACATATAAAATGCTATTAATTCAATGCTAAAGATATAAATCAAAAAAAGTGGGGATCAAAGTAAATCTCAGCCAGCTGAGACAATCAAGCTAATAGTGAACTGTGCTCAAGGAAAAGCAGGGACCTCACACTTGCCACCTTGTCCTTGGAACCTGTCATGTGGCAGTGGTTGGCCAAGTGAGCAGGAGAAATGATGAGAAGCCAAATATGGCCTAGACTAAGACAAAAGAGCTACTAAATAATTATAAGTTCTTGTTTACTTTTCTAGCCATAAAGCTTATTGCATAATTAAATGTTTTTACATTGATTATCACAATTAGTCTTTATTTTAAAATAAAAGAATGTTTACCTTTTATAGGTATTTATACTTCAAAAGCTGTTCCTGCAAAAGCCCAGGAGTCAAACTTGAACAACACTTTTGCAACAGTGAATTCTTGATTGAGTAATTACCTTTGCAAATACTAAAGCAAACACAACTTAAAATTCACGGATTATTAATTGCCTCACTTTGCCGTTAATACTCTGTGCTCAGCTTTCTCTTATGGAGGAGCTGCACACAGCATGCATAATCTGCTACTGAAGGTATCATTCAACATACTGCTCAATCCCTTTAGGCAAAGAACCAAATAATGAATGCTTCTTGAAGCTCAGAGTAGGGAAATGTTGTTTCTTGTAATGTGTCTGTATATATCTCACTACCACCAAGTGAGAGCTAGGTACCCATTTTTCTCACTTTGCCTTGACTGCTAGGTGGACCATTACAATCACTAAAACTTTGTATTTCTGTTTTATATATGATCCTACTCTTTATGTTCCCTTTAATCTTACATTGCATGCTTTAAATCTTATGTATTTTGCTTTTACTGTAAGTCTTCTCAATTCTTTTCTACCAGTAGGTGATTATGAATTCATCCAACCATACAGCCAAACTCTTGCATTGTTCTGTGTGACATATATACCTTTTGGTAGTTAATTTCACTGCCCCCCTGCCACCATATTGGATTTATAAATGGGTGTTGATGGTATGAACTGAACACAATTATTGAACTGCTCTGACCATGGTCCTGCTCTGACCATGATTTCCTGGAGACTTCCTGACCCATTGCTTTTTAGTTTGATCACATAACTTTCTGAGCAAAAGGGATATGAGGGATGTGAGGCAGGCTATATTCGAACAAGGTCTACTGACACATTAATGTAACATTGCTGTCATTACTCCTGTCCCTTCCATAAGAAGAGCACATGAGACAAAGCTAATTCCTTCTGAGCTGGATCCCAGGATGAGAAAACACATAGAAAAGATACTCAATCAACTTAGAACCTTTAGAAGAGCAAGGAGTTACTTTCAACCCATAGATGACATGTGACAAAAGCGACTATGACCTTTCTTGGTGAGGCCACCAGGATTTGGGCCATTGGTTATGCAACATAACAGCAAAAGCACTGTGCTTAATTTTTCTTGTGGAAAAGGGCAAAACTGGAGCACTGGCCACATCCACTGGGCTCCCAGGTAGCATCAATTCAGAACAAAACCACTCAAAAATAAAGTCAGAGTCACAAATGTTTTATGTAGGTCCAGAGTTTTTCAGCAAAGAAAACAAGAAGTATGTGAAAAATAAAGAATTGATGGGCCCATTTCACCCATTTTTCATACTCTAGTGAAATAAGATGATATAAAAATAGCAACAATGAAATAAGAGGGTGCACTAATTCTGGCCTGGACTGCAGGGCCTGGCTCCTGCCATAGTATGTGTTGTTTTCAACTTGACCTTAGTCACAGTTTCCCTACAGGGACTCTGCTTTTTCCATGTTCATCGACCAAAATAGAAGAAAATTTTGATTAAATACTTTGTTTTGATAGTCTGTTTTTCAAAAATGAAGAAAGGATGGTGTTATGGTTCAGATCCAGAATGTCCCCAAAGTTTCATTTGTATGGTGGGTGACTAGGTCACGGGGTGCTGTCTTTGTCAGTGTATTCATCCATTAATGAGCTGGTAGCAGGGTGCGGCATTAAGGGCATGGGTGTGGATCAAAGTGGGCCCCTGTAGGTGTGACCTGGAGAACTGTACTTTCTCTCCAGCTCTTGTCTTCTCTGTTTCCTGACTGCCATGTGTAGAGCAGCTGCATCTGACAACCATAGACTGAACATACTGAAACTGTAAGCCAAGATAAACTGGTCCTCCTTAAATCTGATTGCCAGATATTTGCCCCAGAGATGGCAAAACAGATGGGTAGATACAGAAAGAAGATTGTTATGAGGAGTGAGGTGTGTGTGTGTGTGTGTGTGTGTGCGCACACATATGAGTATGGCTGGCATGTGCATGATAGCGTGTGGTATGAGGATACACATGTGCATACATATGTGTGCATATGTACACTTGTGAGTGTTTAAAGATTAAATAAAGATCTCTTTGTAGGAAATGCTAAGATTCCTGTCTTGCTTTTTAAAGATTTCATTACATTTTAAAATTCACCACAGATGGCAAATATTTATTAACAAACCAACTCTGAAATGAGCAGAGTGAGAAGAGACAGTTAAAAGTTTACACAAGCCTTGAAGTCAGGAGTAAAGTGAGCCTCAGCCTTTGGAGGATTGGATGATAATCAGGCCAGAAAGAAAGGCGGAGAATCGGATCTCGGCCCTGTGGTAGCTCTGAAAGCTCAGGCAAAGGGTTTCTCTAAGTTCCAAGTCAGGAGATTTAATCCCAGGCTCAGAGGACAGGGCTTATATCATTCAGGGAAAAGCAGCAGCCTAACATTCATCGAGTGCAATTGCATGGTAGCTTGTTTTTAATTAACCTCTTCTGGGAATCTTTGTTGCCCACCAACCAATATAATGGCTTTTCCATCTGTTTTTTCATCTGAGACTGGACCCTTGTTAGATTTTCTTTTCATTATTTTACTAAAGGGATATTTACCTTGTGTTGAATTAACTTCATTTATTCAGAGTTTATTTAATATCTACATTAACTAAAGTTATTATAACAATGGGATGAGTACCTGCTCTCTGCAGTACAAGCTAGATACAAAAATAGATATGGTAAAATTATAAATAAAAATTCTAGTAGAAGAGCCTAATGGAGCTAAAGACTGACAGAGCTGATAACAAGTTAAACAAGGATAAAGGCAGAGAAAATGATTGCTGTGGTTTAGATGTAAAATGTGCCCCCAAAATCTCCAGTGTCTGGAAGGTGATTGGATCATAGAGGCACTGTATCATCAATGGATTCATGCAAGGATGAGTTCGTAGCTAGACATGCTGTTAGAAGGAGGAGACTGGTTGGATATTGACCACTGTGGGTGTGGCCTGGGAGGGAGGTTCTTGTCCCTGGCTCCTCCCATCTCCCTCTGCCTCTAGGCTACCATGACATGAGCAAGTATCCATTGCTCATGCCCTTCCACCATCTGTTTCTGTTCTGCAGTCAGCTGACTAGGGAATGAAATTGGGAGCAAAATAAATGTTGTGGGTGTTTGATGTCCTATCTCAAGGATAGGAAGGTGACTAAGGCAATGGTCACTGCCATAAAAAAGATGCAATAAAGGGCTGCAGGGAGATTGCACAGAGTTTAGAGATGAAGGTGGACTTTATGGAGGAAAGCCTGCGAGGCTGGGCCTCTGCCGCTGGGTTTCAATGGGATATGACTGGCGGTGAAGCCACTGTGGAAGCACAGTGTCTGGAAAGGAAGTGTGAGGCTCCCTTTTGCAGAGTATGTGCCGCAGTTTGCATTTCAACCTGAGAAGTCTTTTCTGCTCCTGTGACTGGGCTCAACTTTTTTTTTAATTTTTGAGGAATTGGCTGAAGGTTCTGGAAAATGAGCCAGTTTTTGCAAGAATGGAAGGAAATCAAAGCCACTGAGGTCCTGCTTCTATTCCTGGCCTTGTGGATAAGCAGCAGTTACATCAACTCTTTCCTGGGGACAAAAGTAAGCTACCCTTTCAAGAACACAGAGAGCTCACTTTCCTGAGCACCTTTCTCTAAGGCAATGGCTGAGGATTTTAGAGAATTCACCTGGAACAATGTGGCCATCTGCCCAGCCAGCTGGAGACTAAAGTCATGTGTGGGCTTTGAGTACAGAGTTTGCCAGAGTCCGACATACTGGGGACAGGTTGGATCAGTGGTCCTCAAACGTAGGTGGCAGCAGTCACTTGGATGATTTCCAAAAATGAAAACTGCTGGCCTGCATCCCTAGAATTTCTTAGTTGGGAGCCTCAGAATATGCATTTATTGTAATTTCCCAGGGGCCATGGCTACTCCATTATTACCATGGTCCAACATCCCCAGGGGATTCAAGCAATGGCCCCAGGTGAAACTGGATTCCACCAGGTAGGAGGTCCAAAGTTCTGTCACTGTTTTGGGTCTAAAAAGCAAACTGTGCAGGGTGAGGGGGTGGTGGGTTCTGAGTGTCCATTCTTTCCCTCAACATCTCAGACACAGCTAGCAAAGCTCAGGAGAGTCTGACAGCTGTTCGCAGCCTGGAGCTGAAAAGGCGCCAAAGAACACATCAACTCTGTGGGTTTCTGGTGGTGTTGCCTTCTTCTCTGAGAAAAGACAAAGTCTGACTCCATAGGCTCCACAGAACTGGGAAAAGAACCTTGGACTGGGTGTCAGGGGCCCAGGTTTTACTCTTTGTGTATCACTAATTAGCTTGGTGACCCTGGCAAGCCTCATAATTGCACCATGCTTTGGACTTTGTTGGAAAATGAGACATTTGGATGAGGAGCTTTCCAAGGGCCCTTTTGATCTAACGTTCCATGACTCCTTCTATAATCAAAACTTGGAGGAAAAAGTCTCTATGATTATAAGAGTACTCACTCAACAGTTCCACTTTTAATGCAGACCATCTGTCCCTGTTTCAGATGTGTCAAAAACACAACAATGCCATCAGCTGGTAACCCATGTCCTTCCCATCCAGTGTGGTCAATGACATTCAACCTGCTACCCAATTACCAGCAAGAACCCATTTTCCAAGCAAGGCAGTGTGGTGAGAATGTCAGCTTGGAGGCTGGACTTCAGACCAGGAAGAACAAATGGAGCTAAGCAGTAGCTGGCAGGGGGCCCATGCTGGGTTCAGCGCAGAGATCTGACTTGACTGCACTAGGGAGGCAGAAAGGCTGATGTGTGGGCCTGGAGTTTCATGGATTTCCAAGGAGAAGGTGCAGATAGCAGCAGAGAGGTGGAATGCAGAGGTGATTCTTCCGAAAGCCCCACAAATTATCCCTACTCAGATCCCATAGAAAGGTGAGCAGAAGAAGACAGAGATAAAGGGCAGGTCCAGCTTTTATACTAGGCAGACCTGGCTGCTCTGGCTACCTGGGGACAGGTCCATGGCAAGTGGCCTTTTCCAAATTTGCCAGAACCAGATACACACCAGTGCTAGAACCTGACTTGGAAAACAGAGCTATACCTATCTGGGCACCTGCGATCGCTGCCCTGCTGGGCTAGAGAGGTGCGACATGATCTCGAACCCAAATTTCATATCACACGTGTGTGCGCATACAAACACATATGCCCGCGCACATTCACAGACACCCGGAATCTGCGGTGGCTCCCGATGGCCCTTGTGAGTCTCCAGGGGAAGCTTTTGCTCCCCCTGAAAAGCAGCTCTGCACCTGCCAGTGTCAATAAAGTCCAGACCCCTTAGCAAATATTACCAGGGGCTTAGTGCTGAATCACAGGGGAGTGACACCATTTGGCACCTGGCAAAACTCAAGCCAAGCCTGGCCCTACCTAGTCCTTCTTCCCTTGTCTCTTTGCCCCCCCACAACCCTTTTCTGGGTCTCTTCGTTTCCTCGTCCCTAACCTCCCCTACCACGACCTACTCCAGGTTCTTAGCCACAACTTCTGCTCAGCAGGCTTTCTGGGGACTGCAGTGACCATGCGTCAAATGGTTTCACTGTCTCCTTGTCTTTCCCTACCATCCATTCCTACTAGTTTCCTTCTGCGCCTTCCTCACATCACATTCTGCTTCCAGCTTCCTTCCTTGGCCCAGAGATGTCACCCCGGTTCCTTTCATATGGGATTCTGCTACCCTGTTCCTCAGGAGGGGTCCTTGGACAGGCCACGGGGCGTCGGAAGCCTCCCATCCATAGGACCCCTGCATACATCAGCCCTGTCTAAACCCTGGGTGGTAATCATCTCTCCAGGTAGGTTTCCCCATGGTCTGTGAGATCCGGGAGCGCTAGAACTACTTCTCACTCTTTCTCTGACTCCTCATGGACTCCAGCATGCAGGAAGCGCTCAAGAAGTGCTGAACGAATGAATGAATGCTGCTGTCATGTGGTCAGATCAAAACCCCAGCTCCTGTTGGACTCCTCTGCGTCCTACATTTACCTGGTACTTACACATACCTTTCCAGCCTAACTGCGTCTGCTCACTGCTAGATCAGGTTTCTCTCTCTGCCTGTCCTACCCCATGAGCCAGCTGGACCTGCGCCTGTCCTTTCCTGATCTGGTTTCTCATCCTTTAACTTTGAAATGAAAAGGATGCTCTGATGACATTCAACTACGAAGATTCCTGGGACTTCCGGCCGGAAAGAAAATGACATCTTTCCTTTCTCAATCCTCCTCAGGAGCCCTGGTGGGTGTTTGCTTCATTATAACATAAATTCATGATGAAAGAACAGAGAAATGAATTGGCAAACAATCCCTGATAAAACCGCTTACTGAAGCCCAGCAAAGGCTGGGGAAAGTAGGCGGGGACCATTTCCTGGCACCGGAGACTCTCCCACCTCCTCCAGGCAGAGGTCTACCTTGTGAGTCAGTGGGCTTTTAGAGATACGGGGTATTCACTGTCTCTATCCTCCCTTTTCTCATTCGAAGAGAAGGGAACGCGGGTATCTACGTCGTTTCCAGACAGCTGCTTTGAGGAAAATCTCTACAACTCTTCCGAAGCTTCTCTGTGACCCACTGAGCGAAGAGACGTTGCAGAGATGGTGGTCTCGAGCGCACTGACTGCACTAACACCCTTGCACTCTCGCCTCTTGGGTGATTAATGGGGTCCTGGTTAAATCCTCCGCTTTCCCCCGCCCTTGGACACACACTGTATTTCTAGCATAGCGGTTCCGACGCCTTTAGTGATGGGGTTAGCCACCCGAGGGCCCCCGGGGAAAGCAATTTCTGCGTAGAACGTGGATCCCAGGAGAAAAGGAGCCGTGAGAAGGACGCTGATGTGGAGATCAAGTAATTGTCTTCTTTAGAAATCTAGGGAAACAGGAAATGAGCGGAACCAGTAGGAAATGAGAAAGACGGTGCGCGAGACAGCAATTCCTGGGAGCGTCTGGAAACTGCTTTTCTATTTTTATAAACTAGATCAGATCATGTCAAAGCCCTCAGAGGCTTCTCCCTGGAGATGGGTAGAGAATGTCGTCTCCTGCCTCCGGCCTCCCTTTGCCGGATCCGGCCTCCCTGGCCGAGCTGTGGAAGGGCCAGGCCCTCAGGACCTGCGCCCTGTGAGATGGGCGCTCCTCCCCTGCCCCGCTTGTCCTTCCTGCCGTCCCCACCTCCTCCACGGGGCCTATTTATCGCTCATGGGGACTCATCCAACCGGCTCCTGCTGGCTGTCTCTATGTCCTTGGGGCTGGCCGGTTTGGGGTCTATTTCCCTGCTCTATCCCAGTACGGGCTCTCTAACAGGACAAAATACACCCACAGGACAAAAAACGGGATGAAATGTGCTGGCTGGGAAGAAGCTCTGAGGCTGTCGCTCCTTAAAAAAATGCAAGAAACTCCAAGTCAGGGAGCTAAAAAAACCCCAGCAGAACTGGTACCCCTCCAGCCCCCGGGTGGGGGATCTCATGGACAGAATGCTTTTGTCCTCAAGCTTCCTAAATTGAAAGCCTAATCTCAGTATGGTGGGGTAGGAGGTCTGTCCTTTGGGAAGACAGGAGGCTGCCAATACGAAGATACCATGGCGCACCCTTGTCATCTCAGCACTTTGGGAGGCTGAGGCAGGAGGATCACACCTCTGAGCCCAGCCTGGGAAAATTAGTGAGATCTTGTCTCCCTTTCCCCCTCAAAAAAAGCTAAGTGGGTAAATAAAGTAAAATTTCTGAGTGAGAAATAAAGGTTGGGAATCCAGCGTTCCCTGCCTCCCGGGGAACATCTCAATCCATAAAAACACAACTCAGCCTTTAGTTACAACAATCATCCTTGGAAAACAACACAAACAGCTTAATCAACCCGGGAACACGGAGAAATCTGTTTGTGAAACTTAATTGCCATTTTAATGTGTTTTAATTGCACAGAGACGCGATCTAATGTAGTGTTTCAGATCCCATTTGCCATTTAGGGAAATCGCAGCGCTCAGAAAGAGGAGGACAGAGGAATCTCGGCTGATTCGACAGCAGTGAAATTTTTCCCTTGACAGCAGCCCTGGGCCTCAGGATGGTCCCTCCCCAGCGTCACCCCTCTGTCCCAGCCTCCTCTTCCTTCTCCCACACACAGAGAAACCACGTACCCACACACAGAGACCACGCAGGGCCTGAATACCAGTGGGAGAGAGAGAAGCCCAGGACCTAGGCGCACAGCGCGCATTATCAGAATAAATGGGGCACAGTGGAAGGGCGCCACTAGGGGGCGCGAGGTCCTGAAAATCACCCAACCTTATCCATCTCCCACCTCAGTTGTCAGAGGGCCTCAGAACAGGGGAACAGAGGCAGCTGGAAACCAAAACTGCCTTTGGAACACGCTGGCCGACGACCTGAACAGAATCAAGCCCCCTACCCTAACTAAAGGGCATCTTGGTGGAAGACTGCTGAGCAACCCGCAGCCCTCTTGTAAAGCAGAGGCATTTAGGCTGATGTAAGGTGTGGAAGTCGGACTGCCCGTGTGTGTAGTAACACCACCGCCATGAACTGTCCTTACCCTCGCATCCTGACATGGTTGGGCAAAGAAGAGCAACCTCTTTGTGAAGATAGATCCCAAATTAGCTTCCCATGGACTTGGGCAGTGCAGAGGAACAGACCCTCCAGTGGATACAAAGAAGACTCCATTCTACATGTGTCCTAAGAGCTCCATGGCATGTGGCCATTCCTACCACAAAAGCAGGACTCTGAGGACTTTAGCTAAGAACAGAGATGTCTGTTGGTGGTATGCAGGGCTGCTCGAGAAGCTTGTGCAGTACCCAACTTCGTCACTTACTGTGGTGGGTTTATATATTAACTATGATGGTTTTCCAGCAGCTGGCAGGAAAGTGTCTTAGAAAAGGGGATTGGCACAAAGACTACTATGTAGGTGATGAAGGGGTTCAGTGACAGGGTACAGGTGATGGGACTAGAGGTTACTGGCTAGAAGCGGTTGGAGGCGGCTCTTAACTAAGAAGTCTGGGACGAAGGGCAGAGTGCCAGTGGAAACCAACCCAGGTCCAGTCCTGCTGGGTGTGCTGTATGCCCCTTTGGGGGATGAGCTCCTGGACCCTTGGCTGTAGCCCAGGAAGGCTGGCACCCACATGGACAGGTGGACAGGGACTCGGTGACTGTCCAGGGTGAGGTGGTGCACAGTGTAAATGATGGCTGAGAAGGGTGGGGTAATTTCGGGGGCAATGACAACATTGTAAATTCTGTGAATCTGCTGGAAGTCTTTAATGGCACCTGCTGAGAGGGAGGGTTATGTGGCATCTCGATAAAGCTTGCTGAATACAATACCGATAGGTCCCCCTCTCTTCTCTGGGGAAGATGCCAAAGGGGGCCCCAGCTGGGGGAGCCCCAGGGACCGGAGTCTGTGAGCCTCTTGTGAATCCCCCTGGCTATCTCCTCATCTTCCATGGAGCTTTCTGGCATTGGAACCCAAATTGCTTGTCCTAAACCTTAGGCTCACGGTCTTCGAGGTTTGTACCCCAGGTAGTGTCTAAACCAATGAGCCATGAGGCCTGAGCCAGGTGGAATCTCAGGAAGCCGTGTGCTGCCTGAGCTGCAAGTCAGGGGTGACCATCACCCGTCATGGTACCTGCTCAGTCTACATCCACGGTGTGACACCCTGCCGAGACACTGCACCTCGGCTGGCGGAGAGCTCTTGGGTGTCACGCGGCACCCTGGGTGTGAGCTCCCAGGTGGGACCCAGGGAGAGATCACGCCCCCTGGCAGGAAGTGAAGCAGGAAGAGTACAAGACCCCCTTCCAGTTTCCTAATCTCCAAAATGAGAGCAACGGCCCCCAGCTGGGACCGGTGGGCAGGTGCGGGCAGAGGCTGGAGCATCACCGAAACCGGCACAGTGTCTGTGGCTCCAGGGGCCCCGAGGCTCAGCCACCAGCAATGAGGGGTCCTTAGCTCACTTCTGGTGTTTCATTTTTTTCTCTTCTGTTTCATTTGTTTGTTTCGTTTTCCAGTCCTAGGGCTGAAACCAGGGTTTTCACAATGATCTACACCATGGCCTTTCTCTAGTATTTATTTTGAAGCAGTGTCTGGCCAAGGCACTAAGTTACCCAGGCTCGGCTCAGACCTGTTATCCTCCTGCCTCAGCCTCCCACCCAGGTTGCTGGATAACAGTAGGCAGCTTTGGTTTCAGTGACCACCCTAATTTCCATAGAGGCAAAACAGTAGGCGAAGGCTCTCAGCACTTAGGTGACAGTGGCCAGGTTTCTGTCTTTCAAAGCCAATCAGAAATTACACAGTGTCATGGACATGAACACAAGCCAGACATTTTTGCACGGTAGAATCCTGAGGCTGAACTGCTCTAATAATTCAACATTGCCAAAGCTGAGTCAGGATTAGCTGGCTTAACATAATTGCTAAGCGATAGAAAGCCCCTTTCTAAAATGTGTTGATCAGTGTCACACCTCTGCAGTCTTCATTTAGATTTTTCTTATTTCTTTCCTTGCCTGGGAACAAGACCTCTGGCTCTATAAAAATACCCCCGGGAGAGAAAGCAAGGGAGGAAAAGTCAGTGACAAGGGTCCAGGGACCAGGAGAGGCGGGGACGGGTCTTCCTGCTTCCCTCAGGACAAGGAGGCAAGGCCCAATTAGGATGAGGTGGTTTGATTTCTTTGGAGTGAACTCGTGTGGCTTAAAATAGTTAATATTTTGTTTTATCTTCATTGACTTGTCTAATAATGCAGAAAATATCCTCCTCAGGCCCTGAACAAAGGAGATTAGCCTGTCACAGGAGCTTAGCAAAGCCTGAGAGCCAAATGGGGATCCAGGTGGGGAACTGTAAATCCCCCTGCTTGAAACAATTAGGCTTAGCAGCTCCCCTCCCTGCTCCTCCCTCGTTCCTCTACTTCCCCCTCCACCACCAGGGGAAGGGATGGTGTTCTAGAAACTTCTGCCTGACAGGTAGTAAGCAGGTGATCAGCAGATGCAAATGATGACTGCATGGTGAAGACATAGCCTAAAGACTAAATCACCTGTGGCTCAGGGCCCAGTGGGGTCACAGACACCTGATGGTTCGGTTTTCTTGCTGTGCCCGGGATCAGTCAGGAACAAGCCCATCATCCTAGTACTCTCGGAAGCTGAGAAAGGAGCATAGCAATTCACTGCAGCCTGAGCAGTTTAGCAAGACCCTATCTCAAGATAAAAAAAATACTGTAATAAGAGAGGTTGGGGAGGTAGCTCAGTACAAAGGCTCTCGGTTTAATCCTCACTACCAAAACCAAAAATAAGATGATCACACTTCCTGCCATACTCAGGATGGCCCGCTGGGGACCTCGGGATGAGCGTTTCCCACCTGGACCCACATCCAGCAGGACCAGCACATGATGACTCAGACCTCTGAAGACTCTGCAGAAATTACCTAGGTTGTACTGATCGGTGTCATGAGTTCCCTCATTCTGGCTCAGTTTAATTTTTATGATACAGAAAAGACATGAATTTCCAAAAAACCTCACATCAAAACTGAGTCAAAGGATGGAAAAGAGAGACGGATGGTGGGATAGAGACCCGGCCTGAGACCCTCCCCTGGGCCTGGCCACTTCTCTGAAATTCCTCCTTCCTGGCCTCATCTGGACCCTCCCATTTGGTTTCTGTTCCTCTCCTACAACCAAGAATCAGAAGAAAAGAAACTAGAGCAAGGGAGTCTGTGGTATCAGCTTTCCAGTGTGTACGAGGCTGAGTGGGAAGCAAAGGGAAGGTTGGGTTGAGTGATCAGACATAAGCACGTGGTGCTACTCAAGTAGACTAATTGCTTTCCCATCTCCATCCTCACATTTTCTACTAAGCTTCCTGCAGGCAAATACTTCCAGTTAGTCTTGTAGTGGAGGCTTCCACTCTGGGAGCGATGTAATCATGTAAACCCACCATGAAGATGGAACTGCCAATGGAATTGGGCACTGAAGGAGAGGTGTAGGTGTACTGTAACAGGAATCAGGCCATCTTGGTTATATTCTGGAGAGATTCTTGACAGAATCTACGTTTTCAGTGGGAAGGAATTAACTATAGGGAGAGGGGAGGGATGATATCCCGGGGGCAGGGCCAGGCTGCATGTGCAAAGGCCCTGTGGAAGGGAAAGACGAGACCAGACCAGGACATGCCATGCACAGGAGTTGGTGAGCTCAGCTACGATCAAGTTCTTAATCCTGCGAGCCAAGGGAGGCCTCTGCTGTCTTTGGGGTGTTGTGCTTCAGTGTGTGGGGCATGATGCAATCTGCATTTTGGCAGAATCCCTGGATTGTAGTTTGGGATAAACATGGGAGACTCTCAGGAGCAGGTAGCCATAAACCAGCATGGAGGCTGCAGCAGGGTCCGGGGGGCAGACGATGGCAGTGTAGCCTTGGGAGCTGAAGCAAGGAGGGAGAGAAGCAGAGAAATCCAGAAGATATTCAGGATAGGGTGCTGAGGATGACATTCTGTGGGTGACAGGCCGGGGCCGCGTGCTGTCCTGGCCACCTCTGTGCAGCCTCTTTGCAGCTCTTGATCACGGCATGGTGGGCGCCTTCTCTAGGTTTCTCTGAATTGAGCCCTGCAGCTCCCGGATCTGAGGACACAGAGCCCCATTTTAGCAGAGGCCCTCATTCCCAGACCCAAACAACTGGCCATGGCCTCAGCGTCTCCCTGTGCAGCTCTAGCAGGAAGCCGAGACAGAACGTGGCAGAGGTAATACTCATCTGTCAGCTCAAGAATTGGCACTGCTGCCCTCCAGCCTGTTGCTCAGGCCAAAGATCTAGGGCTCAGCTTCCATCTCTCCTGGGCAGTGTTCTCACACTGTCTAAGGCAGCTCCAAAGCGCACCCACCTGTACTTGATTCTCTGTCACCTCATTCCCAAGCTGGTCTGATCACCATTGTGTCCTACTGACCTCCTGGCCTCCATGCTGCCAAGAATCTAACATGGTTCTTGTTACTGCTCAGCTCAGGGTGGGTGTAGGGTACACACCTCCAAATCTCAGAAGGCTGAGACACGAGGTTCACCTTGATTTGAAGCAGCCTGGGTTACACAGTGACACCCCTTCACAATACACTCCCCACCAAACCAAAACCAAGCAAACAAAAGAATCCACTTACTGCTCAGAGTAGTGACCCACCGAACACAGAGTCTTCTTTGAGTGCTCACTATTCTCAGACACTTTGCTAAGCACTGTGCGGAGACTCAGACATGCCAAGAATGTCCTAACTGACATTTGAGACCAAAATAGAGACACACAGAGCAATGAATCGTCCTCGTCCGTGCTATGCTAGGTAACTCAGAGGAGAAAGAAGTCAGTGGGGGAAGGGCTCAGAGCTGCATTAACAGGAAGCATGAGAATTGGACAGGGTTCTGGAGGACAAGGGACAAGCTGGACAGGTGAAGGGACAGCCGGGCTGATGGAGGCAGCTGAAGGCTGGTGCCGATGTCTGCTTGCAGGCTCTGCGTGGGAAAGCTACTTCTGCTGGAGACCGTCAACACCCTCGCTACTAAATGATCATGCTCCTGGCGAACACGTTGCTATGCAGCGGTGTCATCTCTCACTGTGCTCTGAGCCTGCGGATAACAGGCTGGAGTTAGACAGAGCTTCTCCCATTTACCGCTGCCTCTAAATCATCGTTGTCTGACTGGAAGTGTTACACTAGCAATTGGTGACCCCCGCCTCATATCCTGCTCAGACGGGGGCCTCATTTCAGACAGGAAAAAGGAAGATCAGTGCGTGAAATGCCTTGTCATGAAGAGGTAGTTAACTTGGACAAGAGGTGGGGAGATGGACAAATAACACTGCACTGTCCTTCTGCCTCCAGATCCTCCAAAAGGATATACCTGTGCCGAAAGAGTTGCTATGGAGATCCACCATGCCAACATCCTGTGGGTCATCCTCACAGGTAGAGTTGGCACAGTGCAGATTTCAAAGAAAATATCAAAGCATCAAATGTCACCACGTCCTCAAAGATAGCTTAACTCAGTGTTTTTGCATTTTTGCAGAACCGCAGAGTCTTGGGGTTAGGAGGGACTTTAAATGTCACCTATTTCAACCTTTCTCAGCTCATTGATGTGGCTGTCTGGCTCCTGTCCCGACATCCATCTGCAGGATTTTCTAAGGTGGCCCCTCAGCTCCTATTGTGCTATTTCCCAGGCATTCTACATTGTCTGCTACTCGGCCTCCAGCCAGATTCAGATTTTGATTCTGGTCACGGTCATCGCGACCCTGAGCACATGCTCCTCTCATCCTTGGACATGCCATTCTGCTCTGTATCCCTCAACCCGTAATTCTTGACATTTTAAGCCCTCACTCAGAAATCCGAATTCTGTCCACCGACTCCAATTCCAAAGTGAAAGCTTCGCTTCCTCTATCTTGTGCCTTTTCTTTGTTCTACAACCCTTGCTCTCTTTTAAGAGCATGAAAAGAACATAAATGTGTTGTAGAGAACTTGGCAAATAAGGGTAAGAGTTTTTTTTGAATGGTGGTCGCTCTCTCCACCCACAGCTCTGCAGTCTGTCACTCAGAGTTCTTTGCCTGACAGATCAGAGACAGGGGCCCACGCACACGCGCGCACATGCAGCCTATTAAATTAGAATCGGGCTGCACTGCTTGTTCCACAAACTGTCCTCTTCCGAGAATAATGGTACACTGTGGAGGTTCTCCTTCCTCCAAGTCTTGGCCATCTGTGGAATGAATGCAAAAAGCACCTGGACACCCAAAGCTTCCTGTTTCTGTGGGAGCTGCTGCAGATGGAGCCGCTGCCCCTCTTGGCCTTGCCATCCGAGATCAGCAGTGACAGCAGGAGTGGGAGCAGTGACAGACGTCACTGCCTGCGTCAGGCAGCAGACAGCCTGCACTCCAGGACAACAGCACGCTTCCCACTGTGCTATGGTGGCTTCATGGTCGTGACAGGCTGTGATCAGTGTCCTCTTAACGTGTGTGGTTGGCATCCTGACCTCCTGCACCACGGAGTGTGACTGCGTTTGCAGGCAGCATCCTTCAGGTGGATCCTAGCCTGGTATAACTGGTTCCTGGTAAGCAGAGGAGATCAGGAAACAGACACCTACCGTGGGAGATGCGGGTGAAGACGCAGAGAAAACAAAGCTGTCTACAAGTCAAAGAGCTCTGAGGTCCTGAGAAGAATGAATCCCACTGAAACCTTGATCTTGAGCTTCTGGCCTCCATAATTCTGAGAAAATAAATGTCCTGTGTCTGAACTCAGTGTGGGTTGTGTGTGTCACAGCGGGCTGAGCGGGTTCATTCAGGGGAAGTGGCCGGTTCATTGCACAGAGAGCTGTTAAACGACTGCTGATCCAGTCCATGTTTCCAGCAAGATGATATGAACCCACATTGCCCTCAATGGGCAAATTTCCAAACTTTCAGATCACGTTGAACAAATGAAACCTGGGCCAGTCTCGATGGGAATGCTGGCCTCAATCTGCCATCTCCAGGGCACCTCCCAGCCAAGAAAGAGGCGGTTGCCCGGCCCTGAGCACCTCCGCCTCACTGTGGCGCACATTCCCACTCCTCTGCTCATCCTGGGCCTGTCCTGGAGAGCAGTATGGTGGGGCAGGGGCTGCAGGGGAGGCAGACATCCTCCTACATCACTGGTGATGCCAGTGCCAGGTGGTCCCTGTGTTTATCGTAGCTCCCCTTGGTTCATGCTGTGGCTGGTGGCCTCACTGATGTGTGGTCACCAAACAAGTTACAGGCCATGCAGTTTTGCCAGGGAGCGCTTCTTGTGGTCCTGAGACCTCCCCTCACATCTGAGACACACAGCCCCCTTCCTGTTCCCATTGACGTGACTAGTGCTTCTGGCTGCAAAGCTCTGCATGAGAATCCTACCGACAGGCTCCGGAATCACCCGCATGCTCCCAAAGGTCCAGGAGCTACAGCGAGCATCTTTCACGAACTACAAAGACATAAGAACTGAGGCAGCCCTGGCACTTTGCTGGCCAGCAACTGGCCAGAACTGGCCAGAACTGGCCAGCCCCTGGCCTCCCTCTGGATCGAGGACACGCCCACTCTCTTGTTCCTAGAGTACAGTGCCTTACACAACCTATACAACCGGACAGAGTTGGAAGTGGCCACTGTGTGCAGCACAGGTGAATTATTACTTCCAATTCAGGCTGAGCACGAACCAGCCTCCATATGTGACCATCTAGCAGCCTTTTATTACCAGGGAAGCACCAAGACAGAGAAGGGACCTGGGGCCCAGAGCTCAGACCCACATGTCTTTAGGTCCATCCCTGCCATGTGCCAGCCCTGTGTGTGCAACTTAAGCTCATTGTTCCTCACCTGCAGCCATAGCCTGGAGCTAGCACATAGGAAGTCACACAGAGACAGCTACCACTGCTGTCACTGTTACTGTTATTGGCACACACGGTATGGAAAAGAGTCTTTTCCTTCTTAGGGTCTCCAAATAACCCTAAAACTGCTATGGGGTCCATCATCATCCCCAGATGTCTCCATCTGGGCCATTCCTTCAAAACGAGCCTGCTGTTACGAAGCATCTTAAAAGGCAGAGGTAAGGATGGCAGATGACATGGTGTGCAGGATCCAGCTGAACCGTCGCAACAGTTCTGCCAAATAGCACTGTCTGTACAGACGAGATTTAGCAGCTACTTCTGCTTCTCCAAGAAAGCCATGAACCAACTTATACTTTGAACCCAAGTCCAACTGTCCCCAAAGCCTCTCCAAATGATTCCTGACTAGAAACCTGGTCAAGTTAGGGTGCTGGGCTGGCAAGGGGTTGGTATGGCTGTCAGGGCTGGACGTGTTACCGCAGGATATATGTGAGGATGGTAAGTGTCTATGAGAAGTTCTGACAGGCAGCTCTGCTGGAGGGAGCGAACCTAGCACCTCCCAAGACCGGAATCACATCCAGCCACGCGGGCCACTTCTGTGTGCACACAGTGAGCCTCAGCTGTCTTCTTAGATTTGCTCCGTGCTGGGCTGGGTGGGCTCCATCACCAAGACTGCTTTGCCAAGCCGAGCTGCCTGGGCTGGTAACGGAGCCCACCTCTCCCAGGGCACAGACAGTGGATTAATTTACTGGGACCTGCAGCTGCCTTAAATCTTCTGGGGAACAAGGCAAGGCACAAACATATAAATAATGGCGTGTGCTTCCCTGCCAGGGCAGACCTCACTACAAATCATAAGCTGTAAAACGCAACTGGTGGAGAGATGTCACTTCACCAGCTTAACTCCCTGCTAAGAAAAATAAAAGCTACTTGTACCACTCATCTTCTTCACCTCCAAGGAAGATGCTCCTTAGTCCTGCTTTAAGTTTAAAAAATATCAATTTTAAAATTCATCGAATACACTTTGCCTCCAAAGTGACCCAGCCAAGCAAGGCAGCCCACTGCAGGTGTCACATGCTTCCCTGGGTTTGTGGGGCTGCCTCCAGCTGAACATCATGGACCCCGATAAAGACCTCAGTCCCAGATCCAAAGTAGATTTCTACTGAATATACATCATATCCCCACCATTGTGAAATCAAGACATTTAAGTTTTGAGATAAGGTCTTGCCAAGTTGCCCAGGATGGGCTTGAGCTATCAGTCCTCCTGCCTCAGCCTCCGAGAGTGCTAGGATTCCAGGTATGCATCACTACATCCAGCTTAGGACCATGCAGACTTAAGGGGGATGAGTGTGTGACAGAGACCAGGGTGCCAGAAGGGCAGAGTTTTGAGGACAGTGACGCTCCTCACCTGGGACACCCACCCACCGAGATCTCACTTGACATCAGAGCCACTTGCTCAGCCTGTGTGCAGACAGTAAGGGAGCTGGCGCTGCGCTAATGTCCTGCACACTCGACCTCACTAAATTCTCATGACAACCCTGTGTGGCAGTGGTTTTTATCCTCTCTTTACAGATAAAGCAACAGGCCCAGAGCAGTTCAGTCATTTGCCACAGTGCAGATGAGATTCCAAAGCTGGCTGGTGACATCAATTTGCCTGGCTGCGCCCTGAGACTATAACGCTAAGTGGAATAAATCAGACACAGGAGCTGAAATAGCACATGGTTTCGTTTATATGAGAAACCGAAAATGTAACTAATTTGAAGAGCATATCAAAACAAGGGATAGGAAACAGGAGGTGGACTCTGTGGAAATGGAAAGGGGCCTGGGGAGGGCAGGTGGGAGGGAGGTGAGAAAGGGGGAAGTACTGAGGATTAAGATGCCATCTGGGCAGGTACCAGCTCCCCAAGATGAACGTGATCATTATGCATTATAAACACATACTAATAAAAAATTTAATTTTTTTCTAAAAAAATCCACTTGTCTGTTTTGTTTTAATCTCCTGACCTTATTTCAGGTTTGCAGGCCTTGCTCTGTGCTTGTCTAGAAGCAAGACTGTGACAAGGAAGCACTCAGTGTGGATGTCAAGGTAACCGCCCTGTGGCATTGTTCTAGGTCCCCATTGTGGCCCTTTCCTCTTCCCTCACCCTTGGGTTCACACAAACTGCCGGAGGCTGACTTATTGCCTTGGTTTTATTGGTACACGGTGCTAGTTAACTCCCAGGGCTGAAGAGGCTTTTGGTCCCGGTCATTGAACTTCTGACTCACCTGCTCATGGTCAACTCTGTCAGCATCTGTTAAACACAGCTGAGGATATATAGGAACTGAGCCACCTCACCTGTCTTTGAGCAAACTTGGCAAAGGGCTGGGAGATAGCAGAGGAAACAACTTCCTCCTGTAGGTCAGGTCCCAGGAAGCTGGCATGGAATGGACGACTGGGGTGCAGGGTATAATGGAACTTAATGGGGGCAGCAGGCCTCTGGGGAGCTGTGCAGAGGAGCTGCTCTGCAGAGCTGCCCCAATGCAGACAGCGGGGCTGGATCTTTGGGTCCTACATGAGGTCATCAGAGGATGATAAAGGGCACGACCTTGGGGGAGGCAATGCCCTGTGGCCACCGCAGTGTGACCACTGCCATCCAGCTGGAGGGTGAGAGCCTTGTCCGGAAGGTGGAAGCTAAAGTACATGGGACAGCAGACAGTGTGCAGGAATGAAACAAGGGGCCATCAAAAGAAGTAGTGGACCGCGGCTCCAATGGAAAGGTGTCAAGGATCCAGGACACCATAGAATTTTGTCACTATCGCGAAGCCAAGATCAGGGAGAAAATATATTAAATGTACCCTGAGCCTACCAGCTTTAACACAAATCAGTAGCTGTAGCTTCATTTCCTCCAGTAAGATACAATCTGAGTCAGGGAACCACCACTCAACTCCAACCAAGAAAACAGGAAAATTAGATTATGGATTCTTTAAGGGGAGAATAATGCTTCATAATATTTGACTAGGTCACCCATGTAATTTTGTGGGAACAGAAAAAGTAGCCAGCCACTTCTGACCGAAGGATGGGTTACATCTGTTAGAACTCACAGAGGGTCTGAAAAAGCTACCAAGACAGTGAATAAGATGGCCATAAACCATGTTTCAACAACCCCCATTTCTTTACTGGAGAATAACAGATATTTATTGGGTACAAAGTTGAAACAGGTCCAGGGATTTAGCTCAGTGGTTCCAGCATCTGCCTTGCAAGCACAAGGTAACAAGTTCAATCACCAGTAACTACATACCACAGCGCTGGGTATGGTGGCTCATTACTGCAATCCCAACACTTAAGAGGCAGAGGCAGGAGGATTGCTGTGAGTTGGAGGCTTGCCTGGGCTACATAGTGAGTTCAGGGATATCCTGAGCTGCCAAAGGAAGACCTTGTCTCAAAAAAAAAAAAAAGAAACATAGAGATATTCTGGGGGATGATCTCAACTCAGCCAAGAGAATGCCCATGTCATGAAGCCAGGCAGTGCCTCACAGATGGCACCTGTGATGGGTGTATTTAAAGCACAAGATCTGACCCAAGTGCATAATCAGAAACCAGGGCTGTCACACCAAAGGTCAAACAGAAAGCAAAGTCAAAGTGTGATGTGAGAGTCTGATGTGGTGGCCACACCTATCATTTCAGCACTTTGGGAAGCTAAGCCAGTAGGAATGCAAGTTCAAACCCAGCCTGGGTAACTTAGTGACTTAGTGAGAACTTGTCCTTAATTTAAAAAATAAATATTATGTGAGATTCTTGAAGTAGAGGAATAAAATGCCTGACAGTGGGAACCTAATGTAAGGTTCAGCCTGAGAAGTAGAAAATCCTCCCCCACAACACTCAGACACCCTCATCCATGGACTTCATACCCCTGGATTCAACCAAACCTGAACTGAAAATATTTGAAAAAGGAAATTGCTTCTGTACTGGACATATACAGACTCTTTCATGGTTACCAGAACAATACAATGTAACAAGTATTTCCATAGCTCTGACATTGTGTAAAGTTTCATAAGTCATTTGGACATTATTTACTAATAATTTAAGGATCTGAGGACTTGGTATCTGTGCTTCGGGCACTGAAATACACTCTCCGAGGACACATGCATACCTATAGAGCTCACATATAGACACCTACATCTCTCTACATGAAATACATAGTCTTAGATATAGGTCTATGCATCGGTCCATGCACACACGCAAACATAGCTATATGAGTGTACATATATGTGTGTATATATGATTTGCTGTAGGAGTTTCACTTTCCCCTTAAGGGTGGGAGCAGGAGCCTCTTGAAGTCTATTGTCTTTTTACCTGATTTTGAAAACCGCATTGCAGACACTTGAGTAAAAGAGATGGCAGATGTGAGGTAGGGGGACAAGAACAGACTGAAACTCACAAAACTTGAGTTGGAGGCCGGGAGGAAGGACAAATTTTGTCTAAGTGGATTTTTGTTTTGTTTGTGATACCAGGGCCTTTGCACTGAGCTACATCTTCATTCATTTTTATTTTTGAGATTGGATATCATTAAGACCCTAAATTGCTCAGGCTGGGTTTGAACTTGTAGTCCTCCAGCCTCAGAGACCCAGAGTGATGAGATTAAGGAATTCTGAGAACTGTAGTTCCATCAAGCTCCCTTGCCCGGTAGGTCTGTTGGAAGGATGCTTCAGGTGGCCTTAGTAGGAGAGTCTAAGTTTCCTGCTGAGAAACTTGTACACAGGTTAGGGGGATGTCACATTCAAAGTGGAGAGGTGATTGCCAGCACAGGATGCAGTCTGTTTGTCTTACTTGTCTGGGAAGGTGGAAATTTTCCTTCCTCTGGGGTTTTGTGTTGCTGTGAAAGGCCCATTCAGGAAAATCGCTGCAGGGTTTTGAAAGCACATGCCTTGGCTGGGTTGGCAAAGGCCACCGCAGCAACAGTGAGACAAAGTTCTTGACCTGAGACACCAAAAGCTTTAATGGCAGGCAAATATGTCATCAAAGCACCTTTGGGGAGTGTGGACATCTGTGCCTGCCATGGACACTGTGCCACCCAGGACAGTGGCCATTTGGGGCACTAAAGCAATAGGAAATGTCACGTGGAAGCAGGATAGGAACAGGGCGGGTATCAAACCAGTGGCCAAGAGGACTAACTGCAGAGATCTTTCCAGCACACGCATCACTAGAAGTGTGTAGGAGTCTAGAGAGATGTTCTCAAGAGTCAGGGACATGTGACTACGACAAAGGGACCTTGGTTTAAGCATCAGCCCAGTGGCTGCTAGCATGGCCCAGAGAACACACACAAAAGTCATCAAATGATGGCTTTCAAGGACACCAGATGGCGAAATCATCTCCAAAGACAGAGCTGCTCAGATGAGAAACGATTTATCCCAGATGTGGAGAAAATGCCTTCAAAATCATTCCAAAAGAGAAAGAAGAAAGAAGACACAGTATCCGCTCATACAAATAACCTTGGGGTGGTGTTTCCCTCTGAGCATTTTCTAGAAAATGGCAGGAGATCCCACACAGTGGACCACAGCCTTAGAAAATCAGAGCAATCCCCAATTCAAATGTCATGAGCTGCTCTTCAAGCCTCACCCCTTGCAAAGGCAGTTCCCTTATTTACCTAAGCATGAGCTCCACTCCAGGTTTGCAAACATGATGGGATTTTACAATGTTTGGAAGCTTCTACAAGAGAGTTAAACAATTTTCTCTTGGCATAGGAAGGAGTTTCGGTAGAAAAGGAGAACAAAAGAGTTTCTAAGACCAAACTGGGTGATTTCTTTCTGGTTCACAGTTGAAAATCAAAGGTCTGTCTAGTTTATCACCCACAAACTCTCTTGCCTGAATCAATTAACTACCTGAGTGTCATTTGAAGCCAAGCAGAGCTATAACAAAGGAACTGTCTCAATTTGTCATGGCCTCTTCCCTGTGGCTTTGTCTAACAATCTATTAAGAGAGATCTTAACTGGAGCCATATAGGCTATGTCCCATAGTGAGAAAATGGGCAAAAAAAAAAAATGTTTTCACTTTACTTGAAGCTTTTATTTTGCTGCTGCAACTGAATCCAGAACTCACACATGCTAAGCAGGTATTCTGCTTCTGTTTTTAGAAATTCAGCTATAGAGTTGGTCTCAATCATACACGAACTGCGTAAAGGCCTCTCCTGTAAAGCTACTGACTTTAAACCAGCTGTAAAAGACAACTCTAGTTTATTTAAAGACTACATTGTCAGTGAGTCCTTTAAAACCTACCTAATTAGGGCAGACAATACAGTGAATGTGGGAATGATGTGTCTGATGGTTACAGTGAATAAGTCGCTAAACTGCAGAACCATAGTGATTTCGTCTCTGAGATATTTCCACGGTAACATTTCTCCTACATCAGGCAGCACGTTGAGTTGCAGCTTCCAGAACTGACACTAGCTGGCTTAGCAGAAGAGGAGTTTGTTAAAGAAGGCCCAAGCCCAGCTGCTACTTTACCCATGCCAAGAATAAGATGCAGTTACTGAGTCTGAAGTCACTCTTGACATTCAAAGCTAAACACCTCCCTTTCCCACCAGCAGAATAGATTTTATATAGCCCTTCCTGTCTGAGATTTGCATGTGATCTCTAAGGATTTTCACGTTGGGAGCTTGGTCCTTAGGGTTGCAGTACTGAGAGGCAGTGGGACCTTTAAAGGCTATCTCAAGCCTGGTCCTGCCCCATGCTCTGTCCACCCATCTCACTATGGGCTCTCTTCCTTTCATCCTCCCGTCATGATGCCATCCACTAAGATGTGGTACAATGGAGGGGTCCTTGCTAGAGCTGATGCCACTCTGTGTGGACTCTCAGCCTCCAAAACTGTGCGATAAATAAACTCCCTTTATAATTATCTTGCCTCAGGTATTGCAAGAGAAATCAGGACAACACACTCCTTTCCTATTCCTGTCCCCCCAAATAAAGCTATCCTACATGTGGTAGAAGTGTGGCTCATAGGAAGAGAACTTAGCTGCAAGGGAGTCAGAACAGCCTGTTTTCTTTTTTTTCACTAGCTGCAAGGGAAGTAAGACAGGCTATTTCCTCTTACCTTTAAGAAAGCAAGATTCACTGGGGAGAAATTCTCCTAAAAATAAGGAGGATGTTTGCAGTCACCCCAGCATGATGATATCCTCACAGACAGGCTGAACTGACTTTTTCTCTTAGTACTATCACCCTGGTTCCAAGCTTTGCTACTCTATACATATAGAAAGCGCAAAACACAAATATTCTGGAGAAGATGGCTGCATCTGTGTTTGTGTGGAGAAGACAACTATGGTGGCATTTATTACCTGACACTGAAGTCATGGATGGAAGCAAAATTTTGCTGAAAATTTTCTGTTCGTAAACCCAACAGGAAAGTTTATGAACCGAGGTTTTACCGTATAACACTTTTTAAAAACACCCCAGGATGTGCAATTGGTGCACTCCTGTAGTCCCACCTGTTCAAGGGGCTGAGAAGGAGGATTGCAAGTTCCAAGTCAGCCAAAGCAACTTGGCAAGCCACTTCATCAAAATAAAAAATGTAAACTGGGGGCATCGCTTACTGGGAAAGCCTTTGTTTTAGCATGTGTGAGGCCTTGGGCTCCATCCCTAGCTCTGCAAAATAAATCATAAATATATAACACCTCAATAATCCTACCACCATGTGAAGGTATAGAAAGAAGAGCTAACTGATGAACCAGGAAGTGGCTTTTCTCAGACATCAGATCTTCCACAGCCCTGTCTTGGACTTTTAAATCTTCAGTCTGGGAGAAACAAATCTCTGTTGTTTTAAAGCCACCTTTCTATAGTATTGTGTTGTACCTAACTGATAATGACACTAAGACAATAACATGTTCAAAAAAAAGCAAAGACTAGGCACATTGAGAAAGGATATGGTCATGGGGCTGGTGGAGGAGAGCTGGGCTGTTTCTCTTCTACTTCTGAACACAATCATGAAAAGTAAATATTAGGATTCAGTCAACACCATATGCAAATGAAAAATAAATATCTGTGGTGGGAAAAATGTTATTTTTTGTTTATAATCCCCAACTGCAAAAGATGGATCAACAGAAGGGTCCTTTGTTTGTTCAAAGAGATGTGGAGCTTGCAAAAATAAGATTGGGAAAGCTAAGAGGTAAACTGCTTAGCATAAGAAAAGAGGTATAAAAAGATCTGAGATGGGTAGTAGAGGAAATAAGATTCAAGAAGGAAATCTGAGGATAGAATTAGGTAAGTAACAGTGGTCTCGTTAAATTTTACTGTAGTGTGTTATACAGTCTTCCTTATGATATTTTCTTTTTTTAGTTTTTTGAGACAGTGTCTCACTTTTCAGTTTAGACTGGTCCTGAACTCACTATGTAGCTCAGGCTAGCCTTGAACTCAAGGAAATCCTCCTGCCTCTGCCTCTTGAGTGCTGGGATTACAGGCAGGGGCCACCATGACCAGTATTGTGGTGTGTGGTACTGGGGATTGAACTCAGGACTTTGAGCTTGCCAGGCAGATGTCAGAACCATCAAGCTAAATCTCTGGCCCTCCTTATGATTTCTTGCAGTAAATGCAAAAATAAGTCTTTTAAAATCACAATGAATTCTTACTTTAAAATACATAGTAACTTATCAATAATGCGTTTTTATTAAAAATGAAGTAAATTATTTCACACAGTGTACCTGTTTGGAGAAAGGGTGCTGACCTCTACCTCTCAAGTACAGGATAACAGCAGAGCATATCTGTGCTCAGTTGCTTCAGATTGCACAGAATTGCATTTTAAAGCTACATCCAAGGTTTCCAGGACATGCAAAGGATCCACTGCTATTTGAGTAATTATACTTGCAGGATTTCAGTACATTACTGCTTCTTAAATTTAATGAATTTGCATAAAAAAGGTAACAAAAGGAAAACCACTGATCTCACCATGTAAGAAAATGACAACCATCCACATATTACTCAATATGGAAGCCACCCATCTGCACTAGAAGGTGTGAAGACAGACAGAAGAAGTCCCCTGTGTTCTGCAGAATTAAGGTTTCCTCAGTGTCTTTGAGTTAAGCAAGTTCTCCAGTCTTTTTTCCAATTGCTTTTAAATCTTTGCCTAGGTTGTGGTTTTTCACATCAGTTCTGCTTGGATCAATCTTTTCCTTCTGCTTGGATCAATCTTTTCATTTCTAAAAGTCAGCAGCTGAAAAAGAGCTTTTCCTTCCAGAATAACCCAAGCAAACTATGAATCTTTCAGGTGGAAAACACCAGGAAGTGGACTGACAGAAACCAAGGCCTTTGACTTCCAACTGCGCCCTTCAAGTTGGCTTCTGCTGCTTCCCCTCCAAACCACGTGAAAGGCTAAAACTCACCAGCCAATTGCCCTCCCAAACTTAACTTGGTGGCCATGTCTGATCTCTGATTTTCAGTAATAAATGATTATCTATTAACTTCCTAATGGGACTATAATCTGGTCTCAGTCTCCAGTATAGTATGGATCTACTAATGATTTCCCCAGATTCCAGGAACATCCAAGCTGCATGTGAAGGAGAATGAGGGTACCACGGAGAGGGACATTTCATCCCTGGAGACAAAACCATCCCTCGGCCATGAACACCCTATGGCCAATGAGGCCTCAGCCCACCAGCCAACCCTTCATAGTTGTCCACCTGCCTTTGTGGTCTGAACCCCAGTATCCAACTACCTAAGCCAGAGTCTTTTTCTATCTTCTAACTAAATTTCTAATGAAATCTTTATATTCCTATAAATTTTTGTTTTGTTTTAATTTCCACTTTTAGTGATGCAAGAATATAAGTCAGCTGGCCACGGGATCACCATTCATTTACAAAGTGAGATTTTAAACTTCACTTATAAAGTTTTAAAACCTGTCCACATTTTCAAAGCCAACTTTGAACTTAGATCTTCTGGACTCTAGAATTTTCTTTAATACCACGCTCTATCCCTCCTCCCTCAGCCACAATGTCTCCCTGGAATCTTACACCTTAATACTTTCCCCAAATAAGAAACATCCTGCTTCTCTTCCTGTCCTTCCCCTGTTGGGTTGCCACCAATCATGTTTTTATGCCAAAGTCAAAGCAGTCAGCTGAGCGCATTATTATTAACTCCTCTGTGTGATACTGTGGTGCAAATCCTCTCCTCTTGGCCCTCATCAGCCTCTGAGGTCCTGAAAGAGGAAGGACTTAGAGTTGGGCTTATGGTCATGACCTGAGCACAACAAATAATCAGATCTCAATAAACTTCCACTGAACAAATACAAGCAGGAGTGTATTACCCTTGAATGAATGAATTACAAAGTGGATGAATTACAATGAACCTATAGTTCTCCATGCAATCCACACAAAACCTTCAGACTCCTAGAACTTCAAGTTTTCCTCCCATCACTCAGCTGATAGCTCACTGGGCTCCATCTTGCCATGAGAAGGCAGAGAAGTAGAAATTACTTTAATAGTCATTTTTTTTTCATGAGAACATCTTCTATGGAAAGTAGAAAATTTTCCACTTTGAGTCAAAACTAGAGTTCCATGTCTTTGTATTTCTCCATTAACTACCTTCCAGGCATGCCTTTGCCCTCATCCTGGCCACAAATTATAGTACTTTAAAATAATAATGTTTTGGTGACTCAGACAACTGGTCTTCATTCAATCTCATGTGAGTTTTATGTGAATAATGGGATGCACAGAACACGAAGTCCACAAGACACCATATGTGAAAGAAACTTGTGGCCTCATTCCTCTTCACAGCTCTTTCCAAATAATTAGCCATCCTCAGGGTTTCCCTTCATTTATCCAGGAGCCATGACTGCTGTCTTCCTAAGAACTATTTAGAGGCATAATTGGTGGTGGAGCTCAGGAAATGGACACTCCAAAGTAGCACATTGAAATGCTTTTGCTGCTAAGTGAAAGATTATCTTTACTCAGAAACTGCCTTTGACTCAGTCTCTCCCTTTACCCCTTTAGCATAGAAAGAGGTTCTCTCTCAGGTTCTCTTCTCTGGCTGGGGAAACTTCTTTCAAAAGAAATGTAGGGTTTTGATCATGAATGGGTGTTGTATTTCATCAAATACTTTTTGCATTAATTGACATGACTATATGGTTTTTGTCCTTGAGTCTGTTAATATAGAGTATTACATTTATTGATTTACATTTGTTGAACCATATTTGCATCCCTGGGATGAATCCAATTTGGTCAGGGTGTATGATCTTTTTGATGATTCTCTGTATTCTATTAGCCAGTATCTTATTAAGGATTTTTGCATCAGTGTTCATTAAGAAGATCAGCCCACCCAAATTTCAAGACCAAATTCAAAAATGGGCATCTGAAATGAACAGACACTTTTCAGAGGAAGAAGTAAAAGCAGCTAAGAAACATATAAAGAAATGTTCAACATCACTGGTCATTCAAGAGATGCAGATGAAAGCAACACTGAGATTTCATTTCAGTCCACAAAGAATGGCTACTCTCTCAGAATTAGCCAGCAACAAATGTTGGCAAAACTGTGGAGAAAAAGGAACTCTTCTCCACTGTTGGTGGGAGTGTAGACTCGTACAACCCCTGTGGAGATCAGTTTGGAGATTCCTCAAAAACCTAGGATTAGAGGTCTCATTTGATCCTGCTATTCGTCTGCTAGGTATATACACAAAAGAATTAAAAGATTCATATCACGGTGACATATGTGCACCCATATTTATAGCTGCTCAGTTTCTGATAGCTAAATTTTGGAAACAATCAAAGTGTCCATCAACTGGAGACTGAATAAAAAAGATGTGGTTCTTTTATAGAATGAAGTATTACTCTGCCATAAAAAATGACAAGATTGAGTCATTTATACTCAAATGGATGTACCTTCAGGACATTCTCATAAGTGAAATAAATAGGTCATAGATGTGTAAATATCATATCTGTTCTCTGGTATGAGAAAATAAAGACATAAATGAGTTCTGGAATATATAGTAGATATTATGAAATAGAAAATATTTAAAAGGAAATAAGGAGTAGGGGTAAGTAACGAGGGTAAAAATAATGTGATGGTAATAAAAAAGGAAACAAAGTTTATATATATAGGGGGTCGGTGAGTGTAGGATGGGTAGGGGAATGGGAAAAAATAAGAATTAATTTGTGTCATATACTGGGACAAATTCTCAATGCTGAATGCGATCATGATGTGTATATATAATGTACCAATAAAGATTTGAATTTTGAAAAAAGAGGAAAAAAAGAAATGCAAATGCAGCACTCTGGGAGGCTGAGGCAAGAGGATAACAAATTTGAGTTCAGCTTGAGCAACTTAGCAACTTAGGGAGACCTTGTTTCAAAATAAATAATTTTTTAAAAGGATGGAGGTCCTGTGTGAAGACCCTCAATGAAGGGTTGTGAAGAGTTCAGTTCTCAGTAGTGCATGAGGGAGAAAGAGAGAGAGAGAGAGAGAGAGAGAGAGAGAGAATACGAAAAAATACAATTATCTTACCCTGACACCAACCCCTGGATTCCGCTGGTGGTAAAGATTAACCACCAAAAGAGACTAAAAATTATTATACAACATAAAATTTTTCATCTGTTCTTCTGAGGTCACCTCCAAGAGGTTTTTAGGAGACTCTAAACCATTCTTTGTTGGAGGTGATCTGATGTGCCAGCCTTTGTCTTTTAAATGTAACTTATTACTACCTCCCTCAGAGCTGAAGGGAACATTGTCCCAGGCCACTTCAGTCCACTGGACTAATGCATTAATTCCAAAGGCCATTTGTTACTCCACAAAACTGTCCCCATCCCCCCATTTCCTTCTCTTCTATGAAGAAGGATAATTAATGTTTCTGAATCTCCTCGGGTTATTGGAAATCGCTCCCCTGTGATGTCCCCATGTACATTAATAAACGAGTGAGATTTTTCCCCTATTAAATGTAGCTGCTGTCAGTGAAACTTTGGAGTGGAGGAATTTTTAGTCACAAATGTGTCCGTTGCGAATAAAATCAACCTAGTCAAGAACAAAGACAATTATGCTTATTTGGAGCTAATTAGGATTGCAATCAGGAAAACACAGAGTCAAAGTCTTGAAAATGTGTTCTTGGGTTTTATAAAATGGTTGTTGAAGCTGCAACATGGGTTGCTCGGAAGATGGGGTGGGGGACTTTACTTCACTTCCTAGTTAGGAATTGTAATTCATATTGACAAAGAAGCTGGTTTCTTAGCCATGCATTTATCTAATGGATCTCATCACCCTTCAAGACTGAGGACACTAATCCAAGAGTAATTCAGGTGTTTTCAAGATCTGCAGGGACGTTCGATTTCCACTTTAACAGTGTGCAATTCCAGACTCCTGACAGCGGTGTGTGCAGTTCTACTCACTGCCCTAACTCTGCAGTCACCTCTGATCCCAGGAGAGCCTCTGCGAACAGCTCACCCCCTAAACGGGAGCAATTACCCCCAGACAGGGACCAAGGCTGCCCCCAAGCAGGCGCAATCATCATCTCTCAGGAGCAGACTGTCCTGGCTGATACAAAGCAGAAGTGCCACCGAGATAATGATTGACCAAACCCCACCCAGCCCACCCTGCAAGCCCAGAAAGCCTCCTTCCTTGGTTAAAAGACTGCTCTGATTTTTTTTTCTATCAAAGCTATGCAGCCTTCCTTGTCTCTTTCTTCTTTTTCTTCCTCTCAATTAAAAATTTTTACTGCATTCTCATACCTTTTGGCCTGGTTTTTCATTTCCGTGACCAGTGAGTCACAGGACTCCAGGTCAGCTATTGCTCTTCTCCCGAAGTTTTCCCTACTCTGTGGAATCTCACTCTTGTCTTTATAGTCAATGTAGGTTCAATGTCAACAACTGGTACGTTCTTTACCCCAAATTTCATTATTTAAAAAAGTGCTCTTAGCTCTGATCCAGTGAACATTTTCCAAATGTGGTCCTGCTGTGGGATGTTGTCCCAGGATCTGGTACTTTTTTTGACCAGCTTCAAGGTTCAACAAAACCTTTTTGTGACAGAAAGAAGTATGTCAAGACTTTTTGGGTTAACAAGATGAACTGCTAGTGTGAAGAATGCTCATCCTGGAGAAGGAGAAGATAAAGGACGAGCTCAGATCTTGGAGTTTCCATGGTCAAGGAGGGAGACCAACCCCTGCTCCCCACCAGAGATCACTGAAAGGCTGAGCAGCCAGGAGAATCCCTCGGACCTCCACACACATGTGTCTGTGACCTGAAGCAGCTGTCACACCCACCAGCCCACAGTACAAAGGTATCTCAGCTTCCCAGGGTCCTGCCTCTCTGATGCAGAATTCAGCAGACAATGGCACCCTTGGACATTTCGCCAATTAAGCCAGTTTCAACTGGGCCACAGGCCACAGGGATGCATCCTATCCTGCCCCACACAACCGCACAGCAAGGTGACAACTGCTCCTTACTATCTCATCCAGAACTGTTGAGATGTGGAAAAGTGCACAGCAATGAGAGGACCCGCTGGGATCAACCCTGCAGACCACAGTGAAGGAAAAGTAGAGACCAGGAGAAGGTGAAAGTGAGGGCCTGCCGCTTGCTAGCTCTTTGGGAAAAGGCAGTGTCAAGCAGGCCTGGGGACTCACCCAGTGCTCCCCCGTGGATATGTTAATGGGATCCCCTTCTGACTTTTTATGTTAATTTAAATGATGGACGTTTATGCCCCACTGAGTAAAAAGGACATTGAATTAATGTGCACATGAAAGAAAACCATAGCCGTCAGCAATCATACTTGGAATACTCTTCTGAGTCCTCTGGATGAAGGACTATTATCTCTTTCTTCTAAGAAATCCTTCTATTATCACCTAGCTGTTTTGAGTACTTACAAGGGAAGTCATTAAATACTTGGTTTCCTAATGAGAAGAAAATACAGCAGGTCAACAATTTATTTCAACACTTCTTGCTTAAGAAAAATTAAAGGTGTGTTCTTACATTCTTTCATCCCCCGCGGGTTATTTTAAAAAGTGTTTGTCTAACATCCACGAGAAAATATTTCCAGTGTTCACAGGAAAGTGTGGGTCTGGCTTTCACTTGGCTAACTCTATGGTACCGATGATGAGACCTAGAAAAATAGAGGGGTGCTATTTTGGGATTCTTAAATGGAGAGGGTGTTTGCATTTCAATTAAAAGCAAGAAAAGTTTTCAGAAATCTCTGTGTGTGTGTGTGTGTACTGGTGGTTGAATCTAGGACTTAGACACTAAGTTATACCTTCAGTCCTTATTTATTTTGAGACAGGGTCACACTACATTGGCAAGTCATCCAAGCCAGGTTCAAGTTTATAATCCTCCTGCTTTAGCCTCCCAGAGAACTGGGGTTACAGGTGTACACCTCTATGCTTAGCTGATTTTCAGAAGTTTTAAGTCTCTTTAGTCTTAGATCCAGCTCCTTAGTGTGAGATTTGCTAATCCTTCAGAAAGGTCTGGCCACTTCTATCAGTCAGAGATAGCTACCGCTGCCCTAGCTTGTGACAGACGGAGACCACTGCAGGGAGAGAGGACAAGCCCTTGGGTCATTAATCTGTTACTCATTAAAAGGATGATCTGTGTTTTCTTTTGAGGCAGTCAGAGACTTAAAAATAGCTTAAAAAAAACAAACAACAACAAAACAAAAAAACAGTGACTCCTTTCTTGGGCCTACCCATCTCTTTACTACCTTAAAAGTGTGGGTCAGACCCCTTCCCAGCTCTGCAGAGAGGCATGTGAATCACTTAGGAAGTGCTTGTCTAAAAGCCGAAAGACAAGCTGATTATCCATACATATTTATACATAACTTATCTCTTCTACCTGTAAGACTGTGGACACGAGGATACAAGATTTACAGGGACATTCAACTATCAGTAAGTACCAATATTTTCTGGTTATTGTCCTAAAACTACAGTCACCTTGAATTCCAGCAAAGCTTCCCTAAGATTAGGACTTCCCCGAGTGGAAGTCATCATCTTGTGGATGTCATGCCCATTGGGTGAGGCCCGTGTCCATAGTAACCGTACAGCTCAGAGCGCCACTCAGTGTGAGGCCCAGGCACCAGCAAGCCTCTGAGGCAGATGTATAAGAAACCTCAAAGAAGAACAAAGACAAGACGTCATATTACAGCCCCTCACCTCCAAGAATTTCAGTAACATCTATACTGCCCCTTCCCTGGAACATGACCACACTCCCTCTGCCCCCAGACACTATAAAACAGCAACCCTGCCCCCTCCTTTTAAATTCTTTGTTCTCTGCCTGCTCTACCCTGGGTCTTGTTTTGGAATCAGTCAGCTTGCTTATACAATGCCTGCCTGGTCTCTCTCACAGTAGAGATGGAATTGTCCCCTCAAGAATATAAATTTCTGGAGTCATCTCACAAAAGCAGAACTGGGACTGGGATTTAGCTCAGTGGTTCCAGAGCCTGCCTTGCAAGTGCAAGGGCCAGTGTTCCATCCCCAGAAACCACCTACAACAATGTCGGGTGTGGAGATTCACACCCACCAGCAATCAGTACCACATACCACAGTGCCAGGTGTGGTGGCTCATGCTTATAATCCCATCACTGGGGGGGCAGAGGCAGGAGGATTGTTGTGAGTTCAAGGCTGAGCTCAGGGCCAGCCTGATCTACAAAAGCGAGAAAGTGTCTCAAAAAAAAAACAAAACAAAAAACCCAGAACTTCTATAATGATCAAGCAGTCCTCAGACAACGCCAGCAAATGTATGAAAGACGGTCCTGTTTCTGTTGTTGTTAATGGGCCAGGCTGATCTCCAGCAGAACTGTGCTCCCTTGAGCTGCTCAGGCAGAAGAGCCTCTCCTATGTTTCACTTTCTAACTCTGCCTGTTAAATCAGTCTGTGCCTCTGACACACCTGAAATGTTTGAGTTTTATGCACCTGTGTGATGAGAGTCAATGGATTAAATCACTGGGGGACTTGAAGTCCCTGTCTCCATTTTGAGGACCACCCTTCTCTCCAGTGACCTGTGTATTGGTTTGAGGAGAACAGTAATTCAGTTTCTATTTATTTTTACCTGCCATATGCCAAAGAAGAAAATCAGAATGGAGGAGCACAGGTTCGGAGGTTGGTAGGACATTGTCAGATCTGGTCTCAGATATATCCAGGGTCAATCCTTTGAAATGGGCTGATGCTTTTCTTCTTTGGATTGAGCCAAACCAGTCTCTTGAGATACTGTATATAAACTTCTCTACAACTGTTTTTTTACCCCAGACTACTCAGAGACCAAGATTGTGTCCCGCCTCTTTCTTACAAGACAGCTTCACTCTTACCAGCACCAACCACAGTTCAGAACTCACAAGTGATGCATCTGCCAACCCCTTTACAAACTAAAGATAGAAATACAGCTGCCATGTTATTACATGTTTGGACACATTTTCGAGATGGCTTGATTTCGCGTTTTCCTGGATCGCAATCCTAATGAGCTCCAAGTAAGTGTTACTGTCTTTGTTTCTCCTTAGGTTGATTTATTCTTGATCAATACAGATGCTCCCAAAACTTCTACTCTAGGAATCTTACGGTAATCCACCCCAAGCAACAGACCATGCTGCTACTTTGGTCTACTTTGGAGACACATCAAATTCCACTGGTACATCTACTCCACCTGTCTACTGTGTGATGAGCTCTTAATTCCTCAGGAAAGCCGTGCTTCCCATATTCCTACAGCAAACAAAGGCCAGCCGTCTCTGCACAGATGTACACATCAGAGACTCACAGAGATAGAATACAAGAAATATAGATACACAGAACAGAAACGAGAAAGAGCAGAATTTTATAACTGTCACTTTAAAAACTGCAACTCCAGGACACAAAAGTTATTTAAACTCAATTGATTCTTTTCTTCTTTTCTCTTCTCCCAAGACACTATACACCTGGACAATTTCCTTTCACCTGGAAATCCACCTTATTTGCTTGTGCACAGACCACTGTTTTGACTGACACTGTAGTTCTTCTCCCAAGGGAGGAGGGATATTATCGGGCAGCAGGTCTCAGCCTCCCTTGCCTGCCTATGGTTTGCATTCTGACACAGACTGTGAATGGCCCACTTAACACACGCTAGATTCTGTGTCCTGAACCTCCCGCCTGAAAACACACTCAGCCCCATCAGTATCCTCCATCCCAGATCCTAAGGTACCTCTCTCTCAGGGACTCACACAGTAGTTCTTTGAATACGTGCTTTAAATTTCTGCCTAATAAATTCCCTTATGCTTCTTCCTGGTGTGTCCTGAAAAAAATTGTTTTCCTTTTCTCTGCAACAGCAGTCAGCAAAGCTGCAACTCAGTTCTCCAGGAGCTTTTGGAACCTCCCAGGACCACGTCTGATGACATCATCACACCTGCGCGGCCAGAAGGAAAAAGTCCGGCCAGCCGCTGCGCGGGGAGCGGGTGTCAGATGACCTCTCGCACTGAGCTCTGCCGGGGCGCTGATGATGTGGGGGCTGGCGAGGACAGGCCGCCCCGCTGAGAACACAGTGTGGCTTTGCATGGTGCATGGGCGGCTGTGTTCCCTGCCTTCTGCTGACGCCTGCTGTTCTGGGTAAAATGTCTGCAGAGGCTTATTTTTAAATGTGAATTCAGTGGCAACAGCACACGCATCCCTTTGCTTCCCTCTCTGGCCTCACACTTGGTGTTTGGAAGTAAAGACAGAACGAAGAGTCCCCTGCCTCCCACGACGTGAAGTTAAATGGTGTCACACATGTTCTTCACATCAGGGGCCCCAGACCCCAGGCCATAGACTGCAACCGGTGACAGAGACCAGTGAGCAAATGAGCAAAACCTCTGCTTCTCCTGGGACTCAACCCACTGTGACCCACACAGACTCGGGATAGAGGTTGTAAGCTCCTCCGAATCACCCCAAAGCCACCCCACCTCTGGGCCTGTGGACAGACTGTCTTCCACAAAACCCATCTCTGGTGCCCAAAAGGCCGGGACCAGAGGATCCCCGAGAGGTGGACTGCTGCTCCTCAGACCTCTCATCAAAACTGAAGAAGGTTCACCGAAGTTCAGCAGGTCACCAGCTGACAAGGGGTGGGATCATATTTTGAGCCAAGTCTACTTGATTTTTAATTGTCTCACTTTTTGGTGAATCTAGGGCCCTAGCAGATGCTAAGTCTGTGGTCTACCACAGAGCTACACTCCCAGCTTCTGTGTAGTTTTAAAAGTCTGGATTGTTACTGGGTGTGGAGGTTCACATCCACCAGCAATCAGAACCACATACCACAGTGCCTGTCGTGGTGACTTACACCTGTAATCCCAGCACTTGGGAGGCAGAGGCAGGAGGATTGCTGTGAGTTTGAGGCAGAGCTCAGGGCCAGCCTGAACTACAAAGCAAGACCTTGTCTCAAAAAAAAAAAAAAAGTCTGAATTGTTCTCTTACTCAGACAGAATTGTCCTAAAAAAAATTAGCCATCTTTTGAATGTTGTCGTGTTTTTCCAGTGCGACTTGAGTCTCGAAATGGAAAGTCTTTGCTCCCATGCTGGCTGAAGAGTAGGGATACAAACACTGGAACAGTTATCTTCCCTGGGAACAACAGCCATTGTCATCCCCTTGGGTATGGTACACGGGTATACTTACTGTGACATTTAGGAAGTGTTTGTTGAATGAATAAGCGAGAACATACAAAAAAAAAAAAAAAGCTTTATTGAAATGGAGGAAAATCCTTCCCTATGTTCCACAAAAGCTATAGGAGGCTATTGTTTTAGACTAAATTCCTTCCTGAGGTCCCAATAGACCACACTAAAACTCTAGACGGAGTCACTTGTGCTAAAATCCCACATCACCAAACCGGAACTAAGTTGTTATCTCACTTACTGAGAAATCAAGAGGAAGAAATAGAAGTGAAATGTCCCAAATGGACCAGTTTCATTGGCGGAATAATGAACTCTGTCTGCTTTAACCTTTATGAAAAGGCAAATGGAAGTAAACCCCTGCAAATAAATCTGTTATTTCTCTACAGTTCTGTCTCCCCATACCCACTTTCCACGGAAAGGAACTTTGAAACGACCACTCTGCTTTTGTTCTTTATTTCTGCTGTCTTCAGTCTTTTTCTATCACAAACCAGAGCTTCTCTGCTCAGCCTGATTGTATGGAATGAAGGCGCGTGAACCGAAAATTGCAGATAAAACCAATTAAGGTCTTTAAACCAAACTGTATTTGTATCTTTTGACACCTGGAAATTATTCATACCCTCAGACATATTATTATATGAACTTTTGAAATTATTGTCTAGGTTTGTGGGAGAAGTGCCGTCAGTCACTGGGCAGGCACGCGCAGTTCTTCGAGGCAGGGTGGACAGGCCAGCTGGGCCCGGGGGCAGCAGGACACAAGGATGAAGAAGGGGCCGTGGAAAGAAGCAGGCAGTTCACCTCCCGCTTTGTTAGCATCTGCCTCAGTTCAATGTCTTACACAAAAAAAGTAGATATTAAAGAGTGTCAATCATGGATATTTTGGAATCAAGTTTGCTGAGGAATTAGGTTATTATGCCAGACAGAAAACTAGCTAGAATATGATTATGAATGATGTTCAAAATGGTATCTACTTAGCCCTCCCCTTGACCTGCAGAACCACTCTCTAATTCACGTGAAAAATCATTTATGGAATACATTCCAGGCAGGAGGCAATACCCTAGAGATATAGCCATAAACAAAATAAGTGTGATTCTTACCCTATTGGAGTTTCCAGTATGGTGCTCAGTGAAAACAGAAAATGATGGATGTATTCTTACAAGGCAGAATAGAGTGCTAGAGAACAGAAGATTTGTGTGTTAGTTTTTTGTAACTATCATGAAACACTAGAGGCAGCTACTTTATCAAGCAAAAGGTTTATTTAGCTTGTAGTTTAAGAGGCTGAAAGCCCAAGCACAGGCTCGAGCAGTGCTTCCATCACAGGGAAAGCTGATGTGCACCTCTGTGTCTGTGGTCTCTTGCCTTTTTTTAAAAAAATTTTTATCTTTATTGGTACATTATGAATACACATCATCATTGCATTCAACATTGAGAGTTTGTACCAGAATATGACATGGTTTGATTCTCATTTTTTCCCTTTTCCCCCTGCCCCGCAACTCCCCACCAGAGCCACTGGGGCTCCTTCTTGAGAGCCTCACCTTAATGACCTCGTCTGTTCACTTCCCCAAAGCCCTGAGTCTAAACACCATCCTCCCTCCATTTAACACCATTAACAAAGACGCTGGATGAACTCACAAGGGAGTTGAGGGGACACAGGTCCTATGCAGACCACAGCATGCAGGACGCAGGTGGAAAACTAAAACAAAATAGAGACAAAGGCACCAGGATTCAGCACCAAGGGAAACACCACAGCATATCACAGAATTTGAGAAAGGAGGGAAAGAAAAGGAGGAAGGGAAGAAATAAAGAAAAATGAAGGGGTGAAGGGACAGAAAAAGGATGGGAAGAAGGAGGAGAGAGGAGTGGGGGGAAGAGAAGGTAGGGGAGGGAGCGCCTCCATGCTTACTGGGCTTCCCTTCTCCGAGATTTGGGCACTGCGGGAGAAGGGGCACTGAGTGTACCCAGCCCAGCCAGCTTGTGCCCCTCCTGCGGCACCAACCAAGGAGGCAAATGCAAACAGTTCACTGAAAAGCAACCCAACTTTCCTACCTGATGGAAAATTCAACTTATTTGCAATGAACACCCTAGCAATTGGTTGTATATTAAACCGCTCTGCCCATGTTAACACTAAAAAAGCCCCGCAGTTTATGGACAGCAAGAAATTAAGAAGCAAAGCTTACATTTTAAAAGCCAAAACATTTGGTTATTAAAAAAACCCATCAATTTCTCCTAGATCAAAGGGGAAATAAAGCCTGGAATTATTCACTATTTAGAAAATAGTGACAAATCCAACACTACATATAAAAACTTATGAGCTGTGGCAGATCTGTACTCGGAGGAAAAAACACAGCATTAAGTGCTTTGCTATTAAGCAAGACAAAAGGAAAATAAATGGAATGAGATTTCATTTCAAAAGGGCAAGAAATCGAGGAGAGGAACAAACAACAAATTTGCAGAATTCAAATACAGGGAAGGGGGGGAGTGACAAGTGAGGGGTTAGTCCTTTGAAAAGATGTCAAAATTGAATCCCACTTTAAGAAGAAAGAAAAAACACTTATTAATGCTATCAGGACTGAAAGAAAAAGCTTTGACCACAAACATTAAAAGACGCTTTTAAATGTTTTAGGGATGACTGAAGAAATGCCATGATGGAAACTTTCTGACGCGGAGCAGAAAGCTGGTGGTCTAAGCTCTGAAAACCTTGGAAAGGTTGTCAAGAATTACTATTCACAAAGCCTTTGTAACCGGATGGATCATGAGGTCATCCCCTCTGCCTCTCCCTGGAATGAGGATCGGACATAGGGCCTTGTGTTTACAAGGGGAGCAATTTACTGCTCAGGCCTTTTCATTTTGAAAAAGTCTTCCTAACTCATCCAGACTGGCCTCAAATTTGCAATCTTCCTGCCTCAGCCTCCCAAGTAACAGGGATTACAGGAGTCTTCTACTGTAGAATGCTAAATTCTGTCCATTTTTTAAAGGAAAACAAAAATGTTTTGCGGCCAAAAGGAGTCCAGAACATGAAAGGAAATGGAAGAGTTAGGTGTTTTCTCTAAGCTTATTTTGTGATCATTCTGAAAGCAATAAAACTAGCACAGACACACAGACACACACAGACACACACACACACACACACACACACACACACACACACACACACTTTAAAGGCATGATGCCATATAAGAGAATTCTGTAATAGAAGATCACCTATTCCATTTTATGACACTGAAGAACAGGAGGCCTGGGATGTAGCTCAGTGGTAGAGCACGCAACCTCCATGTGTGAGGTTCTGGTTCAGTCCTCAGCACCTGAAAATAGCAATTGCCTGGGCTTCGTAATGTTGGAGTGAATAAGAAATAGGTTCTTCCTAAGAGTGATGCAGTGAGAACACAGTCAGAACACAGTCCTCCTGCCCTGCAACCCCCCACCAGAGCCACTGGGACTCCTTCTTGAGAGCCTCACCTTCATGACCTACTCTGTTCACTTCCCCGAAGGCCTGAGTCAACAGTCAGAACTCTGTCACTAAACTGCATCTCAGGCTTTCTGGAATTTTCCCTTGAGACAGGGGGTTCCTAAATTGCCCAGGCTAGCCTTGAACTCATGATGGCTCTGCATCAGCTTTCCAAGTAGACGGATTATGAGAATGCACTACTACAGATCTAACTCTACACTTTAAATGGAAAGAATGCATGACATGTGAACTATTTATTAATGAGGCAATAAATTTTTTAAATGACAGCAGATGCATACACAAAAGAGAAAATTACACATGAATTTTACTAATCAACTGATGGTTTAAGTTTTAAACTAAAATGTTAGCAATTAATGCACCAGGACCGATTTGTGGGGCTTTGTTGTTTTGATTTCTAAAATACAAATATGGTTCTATTTTAGACAGTCTATTCCTATAATTCAAAATATTAATACATCAAGAAAAAAATACATAAACACTTAAATAAATGCCAAAAGAGCTTGTGGAAACACTCAGTATGTGTTCCAAGAAGAAATTGTTGGTAAATTAGAAAGAAAACTGCCTTAACCTGCTATTTATTTAAAACAAAGAGCCAATATTGGTCATTATTGTGAAATCCTGAAGGCAGTTCATTAAGTCAGAAATGAGATAAAGACCTACTGTCACCATTAATACTCACTATTGGCTCTTTGGACTACAGTTCAGGGAAAAATATAAATTTAATGATGGGAAATAAAGAGGCAAAATTATACTTATTTGTGCATAGTATGATGAAGTACCTAGAAAAGTAACAATAAAGTCAACTAAAGTTATCACAACTCATAAAAGAGTTTGTAAAAAAGCCAATTTTTATTTATAATGAACTGCTCATTGAACTAGAGCAGACATACAGAAAAGAAAACAGATGTTTTCAAATGTTCAAGTCAATCAATTTCCACAAACAGAACACAACCGAGTCAAACAAGAGACATCACTAACCTCCCAGAAATTCTCTTCTCATCATTCTATGCTTACACTACTTCTAACAATGAAGATTAAATTTGCTTATTTTTGAATTTATGTTTAAAAACATATTACTGAAGTATGGCTGATACATAAAATGCTTTATACTTACAGCTGGATGAACTCAGTATTGAAATTTCTATAAAAAGGATCACATACAATGCATTGGGTTGTATGCTGATTCTCTGACTCAACATTTGTTTGCAGGATACACATGCCTTTCATTTTCAGAACTGGCATTAATATCTTCAGACTAGAAAAGATATTACTTTCATGAAAACACAAACTGGTTGCCAAGGCAAAAGACTGGCAGAAAATGGAAAAGAACCCCTGCAAACTAATAATGCAAAAGCAGAGATACAATTTTTTTCAAGTTAAGAAAATATCCCAGTTATATAGACTAAAGGCAAAAGATGGATGAACTAATATAACAAATCTAAAGAACCAGTCCACAAAGCCTTCAACGCCCAAAGAGAAAAGTTCCAAAAATGTGAACTCAAAACAAAAAAACACATGAGAAGGAAGGGACTCAACATACAGGAGGTTTCAGTGGAAAGTTCCTATCGAGTACCCAGCACAATGGATGAAATAAGTCTTCCTTAAAGTACATCATCATGAAATCTCCTATGTGGAATAAAGGGATTTCAAGAGTAGAAAAAAACTCATATTCAAAGAACAAGGGGTCAGAATGGCTCTGGATTTCCCAATAGTTCTGTTATTAGAAGACCACAGAGTACTGTCTCACATTCTAAGAGAAATCAACGTTGGAAGGGTCAATCCAGAAACTTTTGCACATGCAAGGATTTAAACAACTACTTGAGAATATGCATCAATAAAATGAAAACATAAACTAAACACAAAAAAGAAAGATAGAAGATAGAGTTTATGGAAAATCCAACACAGGAAGGTGATTAAAAGAATCCCATCACCACTAATGGGAAGAGCCAGATCCCTGCAGGTTTTTCATGAAGATGAATCAGATAGAATAACTAAATGGCTCTGCAAATCAAGAAGGAATTCAGGTAGGTGGCTGAGTCTGGGGTTGAGTTAGTGAAAAGGGTACAGAAAATAAAGTAAGCAAGCAAAAAAATAAGCAATGATAAACCCTAGGAAAAACAAAGAATTATGCACAAAAGGGAAAATAATTGAAGTATATCATGTAAATAAACTGTATATTGCTGTGACCATATGAATATTGAAATGATGTGTAACTCCACACAAGGAAGGTAAACATCATGTACTATAAACTTAGATGAATAAATTTTTTAAAAAATAAAACTGAGTGTTGTGGCCCACACTTGTAACCCTTGCAGGCTGGGAGGCTAAGACAGGAGGATCACAAGCTTCAGACTACTTCAGATAACTTATAAGTGAGTGAGACCTTGTCTACAAATAAAAATAAAAATGAGAAATTGGGCTGGGGATGTAGATCAGTGCAAAGGTCTAGGTACAAAATCTTATACAAAAAAAAAAAAAAAGGTTTACAAAATTATGATTTCATGACAGTGGAAAGTGATATAACACAGAAAATTGACCTTTGTCCCTGATCTTGGCTCTTAATACCCTTGAAATGTCCTGTGTGGTAGGAATACCTTTGGTAAGGTAGTGATATTGATGAGTCTTGGTTGAGGGGTTCCGAAAGAGCTCACAGACGGGAACAGGTTGACAGAGGAGGAAGATGTAGCCATGATTAGAAGGTTGAAATCTTTGACAGCCCCTTGCCCAAAATTTCTCAGAGGAGAGAAGCTAGAGGAAGAGAATAATTATCATCTCTAGCCAACAGTTTACCCAATCATGCCTTACTAACGAAACCTGCCAAAAATCCCCTGAGAGAAGGGTGCAGAAGGTTTCCCTGCTGGAGAACGCATACAGGAGCTAGGAAGGTGGTGGAGGGAAACTTTATCCATCTTCCTCCTTATACCTGGCCCAGTGGACATCTTCCATTGAACTGTGCCCGAGTTGTACCCCTTTAAGAAGACATTATGGTCTGCAGTGATTTGTAATGGTTTTCTGCAGAAGTAGCATACTGACGAACCTAAAGGGAGGGGGTTGTGGGAATCCCTATTTGTAGTGGTTTTACATACATATGCAGGCAAACTGGAGACTTAATCTCTATGAGCTCATGCCTAAATGGAAGGTAGTTCTGGGAGACTGATCCCACCTTGGACTCTGGTGCTAACTCTGGGTACTAGTGTCAGAATGGAATTGCAGGACAACTAGTCAGTGCTAGAGAATAAGATAATTAGTAGCTATGGTAGGAAAACTTTCTGCAAAGGAATGAGAAAGAGGTGTCTATGTGGTGGAGAGAGTGGAAGAGTTAATACTCTGTCTCCTATAGTAGAAGGTTCAGAAACAATACTTAAATTAAAGATGCAGGGCCAGAAATATGTCATTTAGAGCTACAGAGGTTTGAAAAGAGCCATTTAAAAGAACCAAAAGTGGTACTTCGGGGACCTTGGAGAACATATATCTGGCTTTTTGAACATATATGCATACATTTTTTATAAATGCAAAAAAATGTAAAATATGTAGGATACTCATAAAATATTAACAGTGGTTATTACTGGACAGTGTGATTATGAGTGATTATCTAATTCTCTGTTGTATTTTTAATTTTTACAATGAATATAAAATTTACAGAGAATACAGTATAAATTCTGCAGCAAATACATCATTAAAAAACATTTTTATAATAGGATTTTAAAAATCTAGAGTCTCCTAATCTTTGTCCTTGTTCTTCTCCACTGATCTACAAGACAACGTCTGGATTAGAAGCAAGCCAGAAAAATTACTGTTATTTCTTCCCCTCTTGTATGTCTACAGACAAATTATAGAGCTCTAATTTCATGGCTGTCAGACTCAGATCCTCCCTCCTCATATTTTTTTAGGATCTAAAATCTTTGCAATTTCAAGTTTCTTGGAGCAAATATTCTAGTTTCCTATAACAAGATTTAGGGAAAAATTTTCCCTTTGTGCATATTTCTTTAAAAAAAAAAAACCATGGAACTTGGTGGAGGAGGATATAAATGTCACAGTTACATAAACATTTGCAATCCATCCTGCCACTGGCCTTTACTATTCAAGGGGGTTCATGGGGACTAGGGTAGAAAACATCAATGTCGACAGTTGGAGTAAAGAAAGATCCTGCAGTAGTCACAGAGACACACCAAAAATGTTCAGTTCATTAGACAAAATCACTGCCATTTTTAAAGCAGTGACCTGAAATCTTTATAGCATTAGAGGCTGGTTTCAGGGAGAATGACTTTTCCACCAACTGGGAGTAGAGTATAATTTGGGGGTGACTCAAGTACATTTTATTTAGGGTGCAGTGAAGCCTCCTGGCTACTGTAAATCTGTCTGCATCCATGCCCCGGTGCTAGCATCACTGCCTCAGCTTCCACTCAGATCATCAGCCATGACATTCTCACAATAGCACACAACCTAAATTCCTCACAAGCCCAGCTCACAGCAGGGTCCGTGCTCCTAGGAGGCTCTAGTGTCCAGCTGAATCTGACACAAGGTGGCGCTCAGGCAGTGATGTCAGTGACGGGGAGTGGCTAGATACACAGACCACCATCAATTGTTCCCTTGCTGTGTGGCCCAGCTCATAACAGGTCACAGACTTGCATGGAGATCTTAGATTTAAAGCGTTCAGCCATCTGCAACCACAGTTCTGGTGATCTGTGCTCTAGAACTCCAAAGGGAGCTCTGGAAGCTGGGAGGTGGGGCTTGGCCAGGTCAGCAAAGAAGCAGGTTCAGAAATGTGGGTTTCAGGCCAGCCACAATTTGCAAGAGACCTAGCCACAGTTTGCAAGAGGCCAGGACTTAGAGTAAACAACCAGGATCCTCTGAGTGATGGGCAACAGGAGAAAGTCCCTTGGCTGCAAACATGCCAAGATTTTCTACACAGGGGACACTATGAAGTACAAATGCCACTCCCAGAGCCTCAGGCTCAGACCACAGACCACAAGAGGAGGAAGCTGACTGGACAAAGATGAAGCCCTGAGGTCAGGCGCAAAGCAGTGCCTGGCTCCCTCACCACACAAACATTGCTTCTTGGCTCATGGTTTGGGCTGAGCTGCTTCTGAACAAACCGTACCCATGGCCTGGGCTGAGGCTGAGCATGCAGCTGAGAAGGTCAGATGGGAAAAGGAGGTCTAAGAGCAGGGCAGAGAACAGGCCAGGGAACTGAGGGCGGGCTGATGAAAGACAAGTCTTGATGCTTTTTGCCTTCAAACACTAAACACCGGAATCACACAGAAGCTTAGGGAAGCTGCAGTCATTCAGAACTTCCTTTCTCTTTATTCTGGAAAAAGAGGTCACAGTTGGAAAACTGTTAAAGTGCATTTTCTCTTCTGAGTGATAGGACCTTGGTTTTAAGTCGCAGGCTGATGACTGCTGTGTCACTTGATCCCTTTACCTCTTTCTTGAGGAGATTTTGGCTAAGCTTGAGGATCACATCTTGGGATCTAATAATCAGAGAAGTAGCTGAGTGGAAAAAATGAAGCAGCAATGCCAACAATAGTCCAAGATTTTGTCCTCTGGTCCCATGGGAAGCAAGAGGGTGAGGCGGGTGGTGCCACGGGACCGGTCTAGACCCCAACAGGGAGACACATTCCAGGGAAGGGGAACAATGGCGGAGATAGAAATAGAAGGAATCTACCCCAGGATGGTCTCATAGCTTCCAGCTGGGCCATTCTCAGGAAACAACCACAACGGCTCCGGGTGGCCATGGGAGCCTTTCTGCTCAGGGTCCTTGGTAGTTCCTCCAAGGATGGAGCTGAGTCTGGCATGGGGAGTGTGCATGGCAGGGGTTTGGGGTCTGCAGCCAGCAAGTCAGGGACCCACAGCAAGGGACCCTGACCATACTGAGGTCACAAGTTAGATGTCTGCAAGGAGTGACCAGCCAGGCCAGGGACAGTGGCCAAAGAACAGGACACTACATGCCCTGATGCTTCCTTTTGGTCATGAGGGGAAAATCATCCCCTCTGTCCCAACATACCCAGAAGCCACCCTAGAGAAACTGAGAAAATTCAAGAGGTAAAGAACGGAGAAATCCATGGACAGCCTGGGGATTTCCAAAGAGAGGGTTTAAACTCACAGCCTGGGCTAATTTGCATTCAGATGGGAGCTGAAGCTGACTTCTAAAGTGGAAGTTTTCTCAGAGTCTGTCCATGCAACTGGAACTTCAGATTTGCTTACAGCCACTGCTCACCCTGCAAGCCAAAACCTCCTGCAGCACCACATAAACCACAGTGGGAAATTCAATTCATAAAAGACACTCAAGGAACATTTCTTTCCTCTTTCCTTTAAGTGAACTTCTTAGGCACCAAGGGGTCCATTGAACTTCACTCACAGAAGTTAAACTCCAAAACACGGACTTAGGCATCAAACCAAGTCCATGAAGGGCCTCCGGGTGAGGGGCTTTGCCCGGTCTCAGGCACAGCCCATTGTCAAAGGGCTTTGAAGGGGCCACTGCAGTATCAAGCACAACCTGGAGTTATGTTGTCCGTAACAGTTAGACAAGCCTGCCACAGCCTCTGTTCTGCGAGGAGGATGCACCACTGGAATGATTTAATGACATCAGAGCCTAGTTTTCCAGGAGAAAATGAAGTCGATTGCCCCTGACTGCCTCTGTGCCTGGTGGTGGTGGTTATTTTTAGAGTCACATTGCAGCAAAAAGAATGAAGATTCTGACATAAATTCCAAATAAGCATCGCAAAGTGTCAGCCTCCATTTCCCTATTTTGAGAATACTCTGGTCCAATTCCTATAGCCTTAAAAAACTGGACTGGGCCAACAGTGTGCATAATGGCCCAGTGACCAGTGGGTTAAAACCAGTGATCATGTGTGTATGTTGGACCCTTGAAAGTTCATTACGCAGCCCAAAAGGAAATGCAGGCTCTGCTATCAGTATTTATAATTAATTTCTCAACTCTAAAATAAAATCCATTTGCTTTCTCTCCAGTCTAAGAGAAATGAAAATAGTCATGGGTTTCTGTACTTCCATAAATGAGATAAAATGGATATAGGCGCCTGGCTCCTAATGCAGACTCATATATAACAGGCAACTGGTAAGGTCTGACCTGAACTCACCAAGCCTGGAGGATAAATTCCAGCAGGTAGTGCCAGAGAGCTGGGTGCAGGCAAGAGGCTGTTTGGGTTTGAGAACACAAGAGATGATTAGAAAAATAGTGAATGCATAAACTTAAAAACATAATCATAGTAAAAGATGCACTGCCATCAACCTCCCTCCAGATACTTCCCTTCACTTCAAACACACTGATCCCATGGTTTTTGCCACTTTCTGAAGCAGTTCTTCAGTCCTCTTCCATAAGTATCTGTACAAGGTGTGACTTAAAAATACATATATGCTGAATGCCACTGCCTAAATGTCACCCAACCGAAAGGCAGGCTCTTGACAACATGACAGTGTGCCCTCATCCATCTTATTCACTGGATCTGGTACAGTGTGACTTCTGGCTCTTCCCCCTCATCAACATGACCATGAAAGACAAACACTTCAAATCAGTTCAGGACATGGAGGCAGCCACAGCAATGAACTAAAGACACTCAGAAGTTGTAAAATAGGTCTTAGTCATCTCCTCCAAAGGATCCCCTCAACATCACTAGGAGTTATAATTCACTGAGGACAGGTGGGCCAGGAAACAAGAAGAGCATTCAGTATTGAGCTGTAAATTCCTATCCAAGGAGCTAGGGAAGAAGTGAAGGAAGCTATTTCCAGCTGGTCTCCAGTTGAGAGTCTTGTAGAGGTGCTTTTGGGCTTTCAGGGTATCACAGAGGAAGAGGAATGGGGAGGAAGGAATATGGGAGGCCCTGGAAGATGGCCTCCTGTTCTGGAATATTCTGGAATTAAAGATGTTAAAATACAGGTTCAGTGGTGGAGTGCACAGCTCATCGGTGCAAGTCCTTGGGTCAATACCCAGCACCACCAAAAACAAAAGCAGAAATAAAGGCATCAAAATAAGTACAGGAGCTCACCTACCCTCCCTATCTCCCACAACTGTAAACATCCAGTTCCAACCAAGAAGAATCTGAAGCCAAATACTGTTCCTTCTGCCAAGATAACTTGATAAAATTAATGCTGCTGCTGCCCCTGTGTTTATGTCCAGCCATAACTCAAGGACTGAGCATTTAACTAAGAGGAAAGTGCCTTAAAAAAATCCTTCCATTCCACTAAAACTTGTCCACACCACAGCACTACACAACTTGAAGTCCCTTGGCCTGGCGGAAGAAATCCCTTCCAGGATCACCAGGATGAATCTGCTTGCAGCTGTCAGAGCCCGTGCTGGCCAGAGGAGCCAGGTCTCTCTACTTGATATCTCATGGACTGTTTAGCCTGCAAATGTTGCTGTTGCTCTAAGGCATTTCCTGGGAATCCTCCTCCCAAATGAATGGAACCCAACAGCAGTATCAGTGTGCCGTGCAAAATCCAGAAATATTGATCTACTCAGGTTTATGCTGAATGGGGTGAGGTGATGTCAAGAAATACTATATATTTCACTCCAAAAGAAGCATATCCACTCTGGTGTACATAAGCTTCCATCTTCTAATGAATAACTGCCTGAAGGGACTGGCTTAAGAAGGTGGGTTCTTTACTCATCTGTGCATATCTTTTGGCATTAAAAATGTCTCTCTTACCCAGAAATCTGCACGGCTGAAGTAGGAAGATCACAAGTTCAAGTCTAGCCTGGGCAACTTAGCAACTTGATGAGATTCGAAACCCTGTCTTAAAATAAAACACGGGGGCCCATCCCTAATCCCTCCTCCTTTGTTCACAGGTTGTGTTTTGTGTGTAGTACATATTTACATGGGTATTTTTCATAACCATGTGATTGTATCAACTGGTCAATTTAAGACAAAAGAATTAGCAAGCCCCGCCATTGTAGAATACTGAAGAGTAATCATCCCCACCTCCACCACCATCATCCCCATCATCAGCATGATAACAAGCAGCTGGCACTTATAGGGCACTTATTATGCACCAGAGATGCTGTTAAGTCTTTTACATGTAATAGATCATGAAACCCTCATGAGAGCCCCATGAGACAGTTCTATTACTGCTATCTCTCTTACTAGAGAGAGATATGTTCTAAGGCTCTTAGAGGATGCCTGCAAACTTGGATTATACTATACCCAATATATATTATGCTCTTTCCTATGTATGCATACCTATGATAAAGTTTAATTTTTAAGTAAGGCACAGTAGTGGATTAACAATAAATAAAACCAAATAACTGCACCAATACCATATCACCAAAGTTATGTGAAAGTGATCACTCTTAAAAAAACCAAGACTCGGGGTTGAGGATTTAGCCCAGTGGTTTTGATGCCTGTTTTGTAAACTCAAGGACCCAGTTAGTTGATCCCTGGTAACAACATACAACAATGCTGGGCGCCCACCAGCAATCAGTACCACATTCCACAGTACTGGGCATGGTGGCTCACACCTGCATTCCCAGCACTCGGGAGGCAGAAGCACGAGGGCTGCTGTGAGTTTGAAGCTCTCCTGGGCTACATACTGAGCCAGCCTGAACTACACGCAAGTCCCTGTCTCAAAAAAAAAAAATCAAGATTCATATTAATATTTTCAGACTCCAAGGGACCACGTTTAACTGAGATCATGGAAGGCAAATCCATAATTTATAATATTCATTATTCCCATTTACAGATACAGAATGTGAGCAGGCCTAGCCAGGCAAGATGGGAACACATGTAATCTCAGCACTCTTGGGGCAGGAGGATCACGAGTTGAAGAAGAAAGAAGAAAAAGAGGGACGGAAAGAGGAAGAAGAAGGAGGAAAAAAGGAAGATGAGAAGGAGAAAGCGAAGGGAAAGGATAAGAGGGGAAGGAGAAGGAAAAAGAGGAGGAATCTGAACAATCTCCTAGAATGACCCTGTGACACATCTAGTTAGAGTCCTTCCTACTATACTGAGGCAAACTGAGCTCCCAAGCCAGGGGTCCAATCTGACCCAGAGATCCGATTTCCAGAGCCTCGTGTGCTGAGTCTGGAATCTCCTGGGTGCACGAGCTCCTCCTCGCGGCTGGGACACCCGAGAGCAGCAGCAGGCAGCTGGGGACCCACACGTTTGGCTGCCTCGGTACTGGGAAGTGACAGCTGCTGCTGCTGCTGCTTTGAGTCCCTGAGTGACTGTGGTTCTCCCGGGCATTCTTCCCAGCTATTTGTCTGAGAAAATAACTTTTTTTCTTTCTCTTGCTGCTGAAGATGGAATGCAGGGCCCATGCTACCCTTCAAGAAGGTGGAGAAAAATGGTTCTGGCTTCTTTGCTTCTTTGCATTCACTGGCTCATACTTGGGGTCTCAAAATGCATAAACATGGTTGAATGTGGGACGGCAGGAATCCAAGGCGAGCATCCTTTATTCTGCCTAAAAAGACATGTGTGCAGAATAAACAAAGCACTCAGAGCCCAAGGCAGCTCTGAGCTGCATATTATGATAATACTTCTTCCGGGACGATGTGAATCCCCTGCCTGAACCAGCGCCTTCTGTCATCCTGGGGCATCCAGATCTGTGCCTGGAAAAGTGGAGCTCCCTGGAGGTGTTTTAATTGTTGACTGTCGGTTGCCCTGTGGTCTTGCTTCTGTAGTAGAACTCTACTACCTGAGACACTTGATTATCTTCAGCACCTCATGCCATAACTTCAGGGAGTTTATAATTAGTGTCTTTCAACCAAGGGAACAAATGTTTTTTATGCAGATGTTCTACTACTGGAGCAGTCTTTAAATGCTGGGTAGGTTTTATGGGTAAGAAAATTTAAACCTCATCTGCTGACACAGAGGGTGAGTGCCTCGGCTAATGACATGGATCCCATCGGTGACAACATCTCTGGCAGGTCATTTCTGTCTCACTCTAAGAGTGGGAGTGTGGGAAGAGAAGGTGGAGACTGTCTAACTTCGTTCTCGGGCTCTTTTCTTCCTCAAACATTGCAAGGATCCCTGGGCTCTGAGTTAGGCCACTTTACCAACCCTCCTCTCCTAAATCTAAAAATTAGTTGTCACAGTCATCATTCACTGTCACTGCTGTTGGCTAGTGTCACACAGAGAGCCCAGGAAGCCACCAGGCCCTGCTGGTCTGGTTCTGCATGGTGCTCAGCTTCTGCTAAGGATAAGCATTCTCTCTGTCTCTGTCTCTGTCTCTCTCTGTCTCTCTGTCTCTCTCTCTCTCTCTCTCTCTCTCTCTCTCTCTCTCTCATTATCCTCATTATTCTTGATTAACACTCCTAACTGTAGACAAGTATGGAGTATGTTGCTGTTGTTTTCATATATGTGATATACAATGTGGCATGATTAAATTTGGCTAATGGACATATCTCCCTTCACTTTCCTGTCAGTTTTTAAGGTGAGGTACTTTCAAATACTTTATTTTTGAACTATACAATACCAGCCAGGCATGGTGGCACACCATGCTCTAGGAGGCTGAGGCAGGAGGATGTTTGAGCTCAATTTGGGAAACTTAAAGAGACTTAGTAAGATCTTGCTTCAAAATTTAAAAAAAAAAAAACTTATATATGTATATTTACTATAGTCATCCTTTTAATTGAAGAGACCTCAAAATTTATTCCTGCACCATCTTTGATCATCAAAACTGATCAACTCTGTCTCCCCCATTTCTAATCTCCTCTTCCCTGAGTTCAGCTTTATTCGGTTCCATATATACGTGTGATCACTTGGTATTTATCTTTCTATGTCTGACTTGACTTATGTCCTTCAGATGTATCCATGTCATTGCAATGACAGGTTCTTCCTACTCTGAAACCTGCACATCACTCTATTTCTTAATCTCTGTCTCTGCCAGGACAAACTGCTGTCTGGGATTTGACCTGAGTTTGGCTGATCACCTGGTGTCCTCTGTGCTTCCCACCACTTTCCACAAAAAAAAAAAAGGGCCACACGACAGAGGGTAGAAATCCAAGGAGAGTAGCCTTTATTCGCAGGCTAGTCCAGAGTTAGCCAGTGACCAGAGCCCCAGACCATGCTGACCAGGAATTAAGTCTTCATCTTACTGCAAATCGGTCAGCGGCTCCCAAGACAGAATTCACACACCATACGCTTCCCTTACCTAAATCATACAAGTTACTGGGTTTTAGGATATTCAGAGTTGTGTAACCATCCCCCAAATGTATTTTAGGACATCTTCATCACACCCTCCAAAGCCCCATGCTCATTAACAGTTGCCTCCCTCCCAACCTTCTCCCCAGAAAACGGAAATAGGCAACAACTACTCTACTTTCTGCCTCTTTCAATCAGCTTTGTTCTTACCTTTTTCGATCTCACTGGACTAGTGGACAGAGGATGTGCTCCTCCACTTGCTCAGAGCCCCCCCCCCCAAAGCACACCTCATGTCTTCATTTATCTGGCCTTCCATCTTTCCTCTGCTTTTCAATGCACATTCCCAACCTTCATTTACCTCCAAGACCCCAATGTCCCAGTCTCACCATAGAGTAACCTGGTGAGCTTGGGTGGTCAAGGTTTGAACACTCCAAAGGAAGAACTGGCCCCTGTCAGGACACTGGGAGACAGATACCAAGAAGCCCTTGCAACGTCCAGTGCACCTTTGCATCTCTGAGACCCTGAGCTGTGCGGATGTCCCTGCTGACACCACTTCACAGGTGTTCCACACACTGTGCTGAAAGAAGTAGGTCTGTCCAAGTGGCTGCACCAGGAAAGAACAACCAGAAGTCACACCAGCATCTTCTGACCTCTGTCCTGGGCACCCTGATGACATTAATCTGTATCCTTTTACGGGCATATGCGGCAGCCACAAACATAGCATACCACAGAGAACAGCATCACTTACCCCAGACGATGCATTCCGAGACCCCTGGGGGTGCCTGAAATCGTGGAAAACACTGAGCACTAGCATTTAATTCCATCTTAACTAAGCAGCTGTCATGCACCATGGCTCTGACTTTTGCAGTTTGAGGAGCAACAATAAAACAAGCAGACATTTTCGTTTTCCTTCTTCACAGTTTCATGGATGGAAGATTTATTCTTACCATACAATTTATTCTTAGCAAATGATTCATCTCTTTCCTTATTAAGCTGAGAACTTTCACCTTTTCACAGAATCACTTTATGGTTTCTCCTTTGTACATCTGAATTTCCAGTATTAGAACTCTTACAATTTGGGGCCATTATTAAAATAAAGAATGCCTGAACACAAACACATGATAACTGCTAGGTGACCTGACAGGTAGTGCAGGGGTGGGTGGTGTATACAGCAGCCCAAGGGAAGGTTTACATAGCAGGGAGGATGCAGCAGAATCACTATTCAGAGTGGCACACAATGTAAAGCTTGTGCATTGTTTATTTCTGGAATATTCCATTAAATCTTTTCAGACTGTGGCTGATCATGGATAACAGAAAGTGCAGAAGGGGGAACTATCATGCTCAAATCGCCACACTGAGAGGTCCATCTGCTCATACCTGGTCCAGAAAAGATTGCACAGGAGATAAGAGTCCAGGCTCTGTTTCTTTCTAGATCTGAATCCCAGATGTAGCCTCTACCAGACCTGTGATCTCAAGCAACATGGCTCAACAGCCTGTGGATAATAATACTTATCAAAAATAATAGTACATGTCTCATAGGGCTAGTGAGAGTGACAAATAAATTTGTATTGCATAAAAACTAAGGAATTTGGCACATGGGATATTCCAATGTCCATGATGGTTTCCACGAGCCCTTACATTTACTGCACTCGTAAGAGTGTTTTCCAACCTCCCAGACTTCCACTTACCTTCCCCAAAGGGCCATCACATGCATCCGGGTCTGTGTTTCCTCCCACTGACACCTGAACCCCTTCAAGACAGGTGATCATGTCATTTGCAAATACCGTCAACCTAGCAGTGCTGGCCACAAAGCAGAGCAAACAATTGGCACCTAAAATATATTTGCTGATGCATGAAGAAGACGTCTCTATTTTAAAGTACGAAGTCCTCTGATATTTCACTTAAAAGCTTCCCTCTTGTGTAAGCCAGTTACATTCCTCTAGGGAAGAAAAAAATAACCTCATCCTTTATATAGAGCTGCACAGAATCTGGGATTCCAGCAACTATGTATATCCCCATCCGTCCTTTCAACTAAATGTATTTAACGGGCTCTAACAGTTTCTGTACCTTATAATTTATTATCAAATTATACATTGGATTAGGAATTGCTAATTATTAATCATCAGCTTGAATTGGTTATTAATGACTAATGTCACTAATTACAGGCCACATAACACAGGGAAGGGAGGGCTCCCTGTCACCTCACAGATGATGTCCAATGCAGCTGAGTGCCCTGAGAGTAACGTGCTGTGAAATGTCCCATCCCTCACACCATAGACCCTGTCCTCTTGTGGGGAAAGTGGCACAGCTGGAAAGAATGCTACGGATCAGCATTTCTTAAGCTGTGGGCAACAGCTCAGTCGGCTAAGTCAGGTTTTCATGAGTCCACAGTGCACCTAACCAACATACCTTCAGGCTGAATATCTGATATCCTTCATTCTTATCTTGGTAACTTTTTCTTCTAGTACTGGGGGTCGAACCCAGGGCCACATCATTAGCCGTATTTTATTTTTTATTTTGAGACAGGATCTCAGTAAGTCATTAAATTGCCCAGGATGAGCTCAAACTCCTTCCTTGGCCTCACAGTGTACTGGGATTCTAGGCAGTAGTCACTAACTCTTTTTTTGTTTTGAGAAGGGTCTCATTTTGTAGTTCAGGCTGGCCCAGAGCTCACTATATAGTCCAGGAGAGCCTCAAATTCACAGCAATCCTCCAGCCTCTGCCTCCTGAGTGCTGGCATTATAGGCTTGAGCCACCATGTCCAGGACTGTGGTATGTGGTACTGATTGCTGGTGGGCATGAGTCACCACACCCAGCATTATTGTATGTGGTTACTGGGGATCGAACTCAGGATCTTGTGCTTTCAAGGCAAGTGCCAGAACCACTGAGCTAAATCCCCAGCCCCACTAATTCTTTACTATAAAAATAAATTTTATTTTAAAAGCACATTATATTTTATCCCATTCCCCTTTCAAGCCCTCTCCGCGCCCTAGATACAAATGGTCTGTTTCCATTTTTTCTTTCTATTTTCTATTCTTCTTGTCCCACTAACTCTTCTCCTTTCTCTGCCTCATTGACAAAGAAAATGTGAAGCATAGGCCACAATCTCTGTTTCTGCTTTTTAAACTCAAATTAATCCTCAATTCCTTCACATCAACCCTCCTCCTCCTTCTCTGGGGTCTTCCTCCCAATCATCCCTTTTCCCTGTCTTCAGATCTCCCCTCTCTGCTTGCTGTGTGATCTCAGATGGCGAAAGAGTTATCCCCCATCTCTGAGGGGGGTTGGTCCCAGGACCCTCTGCTGATGTTAAAATCTGCAGATGCTCATTTCTCTTACATACAACAGCGTGATATTTGCCTATAACCTATGCACATTCTCCTGTGTACTTTAAATCATCTCTAGGTGGCTTATAACACCTAAAACAATGTCAATGCTGCCGATCGTTGTTATACTGTGTTGTTCAGGGAATAATAACAATGTAAACAGTCGGTGCAAGATCAACACAGCTATAATTCTTTTTCATAATTTCTGATCCGAGGTTGGTTGAATCCACAGAGGAGAGGTGAATGGATACGGAGGGGCAGCTACACAGAGTTAAATCAGGCTCTTCCTGTCTGACCAGGCTGAAGGTATTCAGATGGTATAGTCAGAGAAGCTGTGCAAGAAGTCTGCCAGAAAGCTAAAAGTGACAGCTCACCAGGGAGGGGAATCTGGGAGATGGAAGTGTCCCCTGAAGTGAAAGAGGCAGGCAGGATCTTGGCTCCAACCCCAAACATGCATCCCCCATCCCAGAGAAAAGAAAAAGGGCTTCCTACCCTCAGTTCCTGGGCTTAATGAGGGACAAAAGTGTGTGACTCTCAGAGACCAGATATGGAACCCATGGAGGGAGATGGACCCGGCCCACTTTAAAGGGGATACCAAACCTCCTGCACCAGGCATGGACCTGGTTAGGTCTGCATTCATCAGAGAAGCCACACTCAAAAAGCCACATACTACATGAAATATTCTGAGTGCACAAATCCATAGTCAGGAAGTGGACTTGCAGTTGGCAGGAACTAGGGGGATGAAGAAAAGAGAACGGATGCTTAATGGTTTGGGGGGGTCTCTGTCTAAGGTGATGAAAATATTCTGAGAGTACAGAATGGCAGTAATTGTACAATACTGTGGAATACCCTTAAAACCACTGGATTATGGACATTAATTTAGCTCTTGGAAATGGCTTAAATAGTTTTAAAAAATCACGAACCAAATCAAAATACAAAAGGATTTCCCACACAGTCGTTCCCAGGGCACAGAGACTGGCAGTAGACAGCTATGGGCTTCCATGAAGGCAGAGGCCCAGCTGGCCAGAGTCTCCGCCTCTGTGGAGTCCAGTAAGTAGCGTGGAGCTTCAGATATCTGAATCGACACTCAGGAACCGGAAGCATCGTCCAACCACTCAGGAGAGCCGGCCTGACGCACAGCTGACTCAACACAAAGCCATCTGCTGCTTCATTTGCACTAGGTTCTTCCTCCCGCTTTTTCTTCTTTCTTCCCCTTGTTTGAACCTCAGTGGCTTTGGACACTGATTCTATGGGAAAATGATGGAGGAGGAAGAAAAGGAAGGATGACAACATCTTCCACACTGTGCCTGATCAGCTGGTGGTTGGCCGCAGCGGGCAGATGGAAGCGATCTGAATTTCAATTCCACGGGTTGGACAACTCCAATAATGGAACTGAGCCCGCTTTAGGACTTCATATGAGTCTCAAGCCTTTTTTCCAATCAGTAGTGGTAAGAAACATCCTCGGATTTGCTGGGGCTTGTATCCAGGGACAAGAGAAGGACTCATCTGACTGAACAAGGTAAATGGAACCGGAGAAAGCAGAAGCCACTGGGCTTTAAAAATACAGTCACGTGCTGCAGAACAATGAGGGATTGCATAGATGACAGTGGTCCTATAAGATTATAATGGAGCTGAAAAATTCCTAGTGTTTGGTGAAGATAAACCTGCAGTACCAGGATATGAGAGTACAGCACATATAATTATGTACAGTACATAATGCTTGATGATAAATGACTGTGTTCCTAGTTTTTGTATTTACTACACTATACTTTAATTGTTATTATATTCCTCCTCAATAAAAAGTTCACATAAAGCGGTACTCTGTTGCAAGCAGCAACCTCAGACATCTCCCTGTGCTGCAGGAAGAGGCCTCATGGAGTGATAGCCACACTGTGCAGGCTTGCATAAGATAATGGGCACATGACAAGGAAGTCACGCGGCCACATATGTCTCAGATCACAGCCCCACCATTCATGACTCATGACTCTGCACCTGCGAATTCTACTTCTCATTGGCCGCAGGCACGTACGCAGTGTCTCCCACCCTGAAGCAGCACCTGCACTTGGCTCACACCTTCCCACCCGGTTTCTGCCTCTCTCCTCCTCCAAGCCTCCCTTGAACATCTCAGCCACAGAATCTGCATTCGCTCTCCCCACTGCTTCCGGCTTCATTCATTCTTCCGCCCACAGCCAGCTGGCCCCACAGGCAAATGCTTCCTTCAAATGATCTCACTGCTTTCGCAATGAGCTACCTGCATAAGCTAAAGGATGTTTGCAGCCTTCCCGTGTGTCTCTCTCCAATCATCCATTCCTTGAGAGTCTCCTCCAAGGCTCCCTCATTCATAGAAATATCACAGGCCCCGGGTTCATAAGGCGCACCAGCTAGCAGACAGAGCCAAGGAGAAGTCTGGCTGGAGAAGTGGCTGTCGATAGAAGCTCCTTAGGAGACTGGACTCAGGGCAGCTACAAACCTCACAAAGTCCATGCCAGGTTCAACAGACTTACACGGGCTCAGAGAGTATGAGCTACAGCTCTCATCACACGGTCAGAACTCTCTGACTTCTCACAAAAAGGTGAAAATGCACTGGCCTAGTAATCGTGGCTCATGGAAATGACGTCACTCTGGAGAATAATCCAGGCCGCAGAACTAGATTTGGAAACCTCCCTCCACAGAGGCAGAGTTGGGTTGGTGCTTCACAGACACTTTCAGGGAAGGACCTCAGCAGGGGCGCCGTGGACGACCACTGGGAGCAGAAAGTCGATTTCAACAGCATCACTGAAGCTCCAGGAAGACTGGCTGCTGCTCCTACTGTTCTGAGAGATACTTTCCCCCAATAATACCACAACACAGGTGCCTAGGACATGGAGCAGGACAGGCTGAGGCTCCTGCAAACGAAAGTGTATCCAAGGAGCAAGTCCACAGCAAGAATGAATTCTAGATCTGGGGGTTTCAAATCCAGTCTCAAAACATGTTGCTGAGTCCTCATAGCTTTGCAACAATGAGAAGTCAGGGAATTTCACAAAGTTCTAGATTTCTGGCTTCTCTTAAAATTCTGAAGACCTGACCATGTTGGTGACCCCAGAGCCATCATGTAGGGCTGGTGAGAGTGGCTCCCTTGGGTAAGACATGTGTTTTTTCAACACTTGGTCCTGACCCTCTTTAACAACACTTAGGAACCCGCCATAGCCGAAACTGTGATGTGGACCAATGAAGGCAGAAGATAAAGAAAAAATCTTGAAAAACAACTATTCATCCAGTGGGAAAAATACATATACCTGAAAAAAACTGGGGGAAAGATCTAAGACAGAAAGAATATAATTTCCCTTACTGCATATGTCCTATATCATGTTACCTACTGGAAAATATAGTATTCAAGATGCATCTATCATAATACTATTTGGATTATGAAAACTTCTCTATTTCATTCTTTATTAAAGTAAAAAAAATAACAATTAAAATTTTGGCACTGCAGATAGAAGGAAAAACCATGTCTGATAATTAAGAACCCACAGTGTACCTGCTTAGTACGATCAGAAGGAGCCTAATATTTCTTTCTTACAAATAAAAATCCCCATCAGCTATTTGACAAATTAGGCATTTGATAAGTTAAGATACATTAAAAGGAGATCATTGGTATTTGATTGTTTTGTACATTAGAGATGCTTGTAATATTAACGACTCATGATTGCAACTGTTTTCTTTAGTCTTTTGAAAGTGTACATTAATCATCTGTTAATGGTAGCGTGACTCATGAAATAGAAGCCGACATTTCACTGAGTTCCCCTGTGCTCAGAGATAGCCAATTACGGGTCCTTGCAGGACATCCTCTTCCATTCCTTTCTCTCGGCTGCTCTTTCATTTCCTTGTTTGTTATGGCCTGAAACCAGCCTGCTCCTGAGGACCTTGGTAGAAAGTATCATTAGGCCAAAATAGGAAACAACCTCTTTAAGTTCACCATTTGAATTTCACCCCGGTAAGATCTGAAGGTGAGAGGATCTTCTAGCTTGCCTTTCAAGCTTCAACAGCCTTGCAGGTTCTACCTTGGTTCTCACGTGATACCTCACGTGATGAGCCTGTGTCATGACTTGCAGATGGTCAAGATGGCCCCACAGCGTTTCCCGTATGATGCGGGCAGGAACAGAATTACAAGAGCATTTCAGAGGAAGGAGGAATTAAACACTGAAGCCCATGTGCAAATTCACCCACAATGGTTTTACTTCCATGCAACTTTTCAGTTTGTGCAGGACCAACAAGGCACACAGGGTTCCTGGGTGACATGGACTCCACCCAACATATCACAAAAGGGCATTCTTTAAACACTTTCCTTCCTTGGGCTGAGATCTGATTTTAGAGTCTTATATGATTAAGGCCCCTGGGGTAACAATGTCTACCTGGAAAGAACAGGGATATAATTTTTCTTTTTGAGACAGGATCTCACCTTGTAATTCAGGCTGATCCTGAATTTTTCCTTGAACTCAGCAATCCTCCTGCCTCTGCCTCCCCAGTGCTGGGATTACAGGTGCGAGCCACCACACCTGGCATTCTGGTATGTGGTACTGATTGCTGGTAGGTGAGAGTCACCACACCTGGCATTGTTGATGTGCTTACTGGGAATTGAACTTGGGACCCTGTACTTGCAAGGCATCCTCCGGAACCACTGAGCTAAATTCCCAGCCCAGGAATACATTTTTGAGATAACAAAGTTAAAAGAAATCTCTAAGGGAAAGATCATAAAGCATCATAATCACCCTAGTTCCCTGAACTCTAGGAGTAACTTCTGTCTGTAGAAAAGGCATTTTGCATTCAGCGCAGGTGTCTTTGTGATACTGCTTGCTTTCTCATTTGAAAGTGTAACTCTCTACCTATCTACTTTACACTAAATCCTACTATGCTTCTATGTGGCTGTCCATGTGTCTTGACTGAATTCCTTCAGCAAGAACACAAAGAGCCAGGGACCAAGGAGTGAGGGGCTAGTTCCTCCCTGGGCTCAGATTCCTGGTGACATGAAACACTGGTTATCTGAGATTCCAACTGTCAGACACAGCACTTCCCCTAATCTGAGGGGTGTCGGTTCTGTGATCCCAGTGTTTGCCTGAAGCCTTGGAGAGTACCTAATCTTCAATATACTATATTGTTTCCTGTATGTACAAATGATAAAGCGCAATGTATTAACCAGGTACAATTAAAAAAATACAATGTACAGACAAGGCAAGTAAGAGAAGAATAGTAACTAAGAATAAAGTACAGCAGTCATAAAACACACATACTAAGTTATTTAAAACTCCTGTCTATTTCTAGGATATACTAATTAATATTTTGGATCATGAGTACCTCAGGATAACTAAAACCACAAAAAGTGAAGCTGCGTATGAGAGGGGATGACTGTATCCTTAGGAAGTAACAGCTGAAGAACAAAAAAGTCTGAGCATTGCTATCAGTGTAAGACTTTCAGTATAACTGTGGGCTGTGGTTTCAATATGGACCTCCCTGAAAGCTTTCTGTGCTTAAGAGGTAAAGCTGGAGGAAGATGACTGGATCATGGGGCTACGATAGCTGACTTGCTATTAGGAGGTAGGATTCAGTTGGAAGAGGTAGGTCCCTGAGGCTGTGGCCTAAAGGTGCATCTCCCTCCCCAGCTCCTCTCTTCTCTCTCTGCTTCCTGACCACCATGATGTGAGCAGCTTTTCTCCTCCAGAACCATCTACTGTACTTTTCTGCCTTGAAGACATTTGACCATGAACGGAAACTCTGAGCCAAAATAGACCTCTCCTTTAAATTGTAGGTGCTGTTGTTTCTGTGATAGGAAAGCAACTAAGATACTGTGTAAAAGCTGTACTTGAAAACCAGATAGAGAAATGAAATGTCATGTTCCCCCTTGGTAAGAAAATTATGATTTCAGGATGCCCAGTGTTCCTGGGGCACCTCATGCACACTGCTGTGCAAGCTCAGGACTCAATCTCCCAGCCTCCTCCATGGCTGCTGGTGACCCTTTGACCTGACACCTGCTGGTCACAAGAGCTCACCGACCACATACCTAATAGGGAGAGAAGGGTCCCCGGCGTCCCACCAGTCTTTCGGGGGGCTGATGTACATGCACCACAGCTCCCAGCTGTACCCATGAGCTGAGTTCTCATAGCGCTGCACCTCAAAGTTGTCCTGCTTGATGTTGTCAATGGAGGGAAGGATCACTCGCTTCCGGTTCTCCTGGATGCGGGATAGAACAGGCTCAGCCCTACAACACAGAAAAGGCGAGATAACAGTCTCTCAGGAATGGGCAGAAGCAACATAGCTGAAAGGCTGGGCTCTGGACAGGCTGTAATTCAGATAGAAACGGAGGTCTTCGAAGCCCAGTGACCCACCCAGATTGGAGCAGTCGGCTACATGGGTGGGCTTTGAAGTGAATACAACTGTTGATGCTGGAGTCATTCCAGGCATGAAAGCTTTAGCATTCACATGAGCCTGGAGAGGGAACTCAGAACACTGGGTCTCCCCTCCCAGAAAGGGCCAAGCTTCTCTTTCCTGGAACTATAGGGTTTGCATTGAGCCACAGTTTTATACAGCATCCTAAGATCCCCCTTAGGGGATCGTTTGCAACCTCTTTTTTTTTTTTTTTCTGCTTGATTCTAATTCCTTTTCCAAAAATAGGTGATTTCTGCCTTGGATGGCTTGGTTTAAATAAGCGTTTTACTAGTTCTTTGTGTGTGTGTGACTATTTCGGTGTTTTAATTGATTATTTAATTGATTTCTTAAAAGGAATCTAATTGAATTGGTTAGCGATGGAAAGGCTGGAACTAATTAAATGCCAAGGCAGGCACCATCTTGCCTCCCCCTCCTCCCCCTCCTCCCCCTCAGGGCTGCACAGGCTTCAGTCAGGGATCTGGCTCCAAGTTCAAGGTGCAGCCGGCTGGCTTAGGAGGAAGCAGATGGTTGGACACCTCCGCCAATGTGTGCCTCCCAGGCAGACACAGGAAGGGACCGTTTCTGGGTCTGAGGAGGCAAAGCCGGCTCTCAGAAGCCACAGCGCTAATCTCCTGGCTTAGACCGAAGTGCGGGTTCTGGAAAAGAGTCAAGTGAAAATCCCTCTCCTCTGCATTATTTGGAAGAATAATGGGAACACTCAGCCTACAACTGATGTCTTTTCATTTGCAGCTATTGAATTACCTGTTGGCTCATCTCATCTTTCTATTTAAAACGAGCAATAAAATATACTCAGACCATTTACTGCCTTTAATACCTCCACGCACCCCACACAGGCTGAAGCCAAGTGGAGCCATCGCTCCAAGGCTCCGAGATGTCTCCAGAGCTTCTCTCCTTCCCATCCTCACTCCCCCAACACTCCCTTGGGAATGCCCTTTGCTGTGGACAGAAAACCTGGCCACCACGGAGGAGGCTTAGATCACACGGCACCTCTCCCTAGAAGCCTCCCCTAATTTCCCGCAATGAGAATGTCTTTTCCTTCCTCTCCATCATCATAGTCAATTAGACTTTTTCCTCCACTCCTCTGAAGTTGCAGGGCCTCTGCCAGCTGCTCTGGCTAATCTTTGAGCTGCCATTTGTCAAGCACTTATACTGAGCTGGGCATTATTCTGAAAGTCGTACGAGCGCTGTTAAAGCAACACCCAGTGAGGGGATAATCTGATCACCACTTTACAAATGAGGAAACTGAGGCCCAGGGAAGTTAAGGGATTTGGCTCCAGCTATTTGGCAGGCTAAAGGAAGTACCATGTTTTTAACAGAGATGGTCTGATTTCAGTCCTATATCCTGAGCTCCGCAGCCTCTTCAAATGGCCATGCTTCCCCATGGAGTCTTGAGCCAGACATGGTGACATATCCCTATAACAGTAACACTCCAGAAAACTGAGGCAGGAAGATCACAATTTTGAGCCCAGCCTGGACACATTAGTGACTTAGCAAGACCATATCACAATTGTTTTTTAAAGGCTGGTAATGTAGCCAGTGTAATGGGCCTGGGCACCATCTGCAGCATGATGACAAAACAAAGCAGGACAAAACAACAATGACCCAGAGCTTGGACACGTGGATCACTTTGCCACACTGCAGATCCCGGATGTGAGCAGAAAGCACCGTCACAGCTGAGTAGAGGCTCTAATGGCCCTGACAGACTTCAGTCCTTGCTCTTTTCCGTAAGTTGCCAAGGGAAGTTTTCCCTGGGAGGCAGGACACAGGCCATACCACGCAGAGACAAAGATAGACAAGCCACAGCGACATGCCATGCAGACAGAAGAGGAATACTGTGGGTCAATGAGACTGGAGATTATTACCGCCACATAACCCTTCACTGCCGTAGCCCTCTAACCTAGTAAACTGAGCCACATGGTGCAATGAAGAACTACAAAAGGGTTTTAATTCAGAGACACACCACTCTGTGACTGTTAATGCTGGTACTACAGCTCCATTGGACTGAGGAATGAATGCTTCACAGATGAGTAAAGCCCACCCTGGGTGTGCAGGCGGGACATGGATGAGGGACACTGGGCGCCATGTCTGGTCTCCAGTGCCTTCCTCCCTGGCACTGTCCCGCAACTGGCTCCCTGTCACCATGAACTGGACAGCTCTGCTTCTCCATGTCCTTCCTTCCAGATGTTTCTGCCCACCAGCCTGTGAACTATAGGCTGAAAATGTGAGCCATGTTCCTCCTCTAAGTTGTGAGTGGTGGGTGCTGTGTCCAGCAGTGGTAAAGCCAATAGGTAGAGTCTCCCAGACAGAAGTGTGAGAATGATCTGAGTGGCCTGGACCGGAGCCACAGAGACTACTCAGAATGAGACTGGAGATGGATTAGACCAGACTGACTTACAGCAGCGGTCAGCGTCACCCCCAGGAACAGGAACAAGCAGACTAGGCAATCGGAACAACACAGGAACATCTTGTCCCTTGACAGAGAACTATCCCGAGGTCTAACCAGCACCTTATGTTCACTGGGAGATGGTGATGATGGTGGTGAAGAATAAGCATCTTCCTGCCTTCCAGTTATATCCCAGACAAGGGTTTCAGCTTATTCTTTAACTAACCCTTCTTTGTTCTTCCAGGGGCCCCAAAAGAAACAGACAAAACATCCCATGTCCCAGAATCTAGCTCCTCCTGGCCATGTGCCATGTGCCAGACCACCTGGCCACCTGCCAGGATCTCCTCCTGGCAGATCCCTAGTGCCCCTACTTCAGCTCACAACCTACCAGCCAGCGGTGAATTCCACGTGAGCATCAAAGAAGCCAGTGACCTGGCCGGTGGCCACCTTCCAGCCTTCTATGCGAGCTCGGATCAGACCCTCCCTCTTCTGATTGCGCACCACCTTCACCAGCCCCGGGTAGCGTTTGTGAACGTATTCTTCCAATGGCGCTTTCAGCTCCTCTGCAAAGGATGAAAGACAAGAAGTCCATAAACAGGTCATATTGGACTGGCACCCTGCCCACGACGGTGCCTACGGGTCCTCAGGAAATTCAGCTATTGAAAAAAAAAGTGTGTGAGTCAGTAATTTGAGTAGAAGAGATAATCCAGGCAGTCTGGGAGTCAGGAGACAGCACTCACACAAGACAGGGACATTCTAACAGTGCACAGGGTGTCCAGCTGGACAGAAAGAGGCTCAGCTTTTATGTCTCAATGGCCCCAGGCAGGCAAATGTCCTGTGTGATTTGTCTCCGAGGCCCTTCTTACTTTCTCAGCTAGTATTTCTCTCCTCTCTCAGCCCCTGCATCCTTCTTATCTATCTCCAAATAGGCTTGTTCTTATACACATAGATGCTTCTTACAGAATGTGTCTGGGGTGGTCCAGACTCACAGTCATGCATCTGCCCCAATATTAATGGGGTGTACGCTAGCTAGTCTTAAGATGCACAAGAAGATTTGTCCAGTGATGTAAATGGTATACTGGTGGCAGAAGCAATGCCCTTGAAGACTGAATACCTCCTTTCTGCAACAAGCAGGTGACCAAATGCATTATTTCTATTGTCTAATTTTATCCTTACACCAGTTTAGAAGACTGCTAGATTAATTCCATTAACTAGTGAGATGATCAGTTTTGTAGATAAAATGCCATTTAAGGGAAGCTGATCTGTCTCAAGGTCACACCTAGACATGGAGCTGAAACATAACCCCACTGTGTTTTTTTCCACTGATGAGAAGCTTAGTATTGGTGTGTACATGAGGATCATCAGCCAGCGGGAGAATGGGGGAAGGGCTTACAGAGAAGGGAGTTACACAGATATATTCCAAGAATCTGCCCTGGGACATCATTAGTCACTCATGTCCTGGAACAGCTCTAGTGACCCACAGATGAAACTTTAAGAAACACTTTAGTCTCTGGCTTTGTTGTAGAGAGTGTTAAAAAGGCTGGAATATGATTTAGATTTAAAACGTCCCCTAAACACACTTATCCACTGATAATCTAGTAGCTGGATGTGCTTTTAGGGTAGAAGAGGTGGGTTATTGGGAAGGGTGTGTTCACCTCTCCAGCTCCTCCTTTCTCTCTCTGCTTCCTGGCTGCCATGGGGTGAGCAGCTTTCCTCTGCCCAAGCCCTTCCACTATATTTTTCTGCCTTAGTCACCTAACTATGTACTGAACCATATGTATGAAATCAGAAGCCAGATTAAACATCTCCTCCTTTACATTACAGCTGTTGAGTATTTGTAACTAATAAAGACTATATTATGAGATTTTATGCAGATCCTTGAACCCTAGCTACACGTGGCAGCTTTTGCCAGCTCAGAGTCATACACTGGCTGCATATGAAGAGGTTGATCTCCCTGTATCATGACAGAAACAATGCGCCCATTTGACTCAGGAAAAGTGCAGAGCATGGGGTGTTTCAGAGAACAGGGGTGAGAGAGTCCCAGTGGGTATGGAGACATGGAAGTTACTGTCAGGCAAAGGCAGGAGTGATGAAGGTTATGGACTGAATCATGTTCTACCCCTCAAACTGATCTGTTAAGTTCCTGACCTCTGGCACATGCAACTGTGAGTATATTTGGAGATAAAGTCTTTACAGGGACAGATAAATAAAAATGAGACCATTAGAGTAGGCTCAAATCCAGTCTGACCTGTGTCTTCAGGAGAAGGGGGATCTGTCACGCAGTTACTGGACATTTATATAGAGATGGACGACCATGGGAAAAATTAGCAAGAAGATGGCCATTTGAAAGCCAAGGAGGGGGACCATGCCTGCAACAGCTTGATCTTTAATGTCCAGTGTCCAGAATGGCAAGAAAACAATGTTGCGTAAGTCATTACTCTATGGTATTTTGTTGTAGAAACTGAGATGACTCATCAAGGGACATCTATGGAGAGAAGTCATCCTCCTCAAGGAGGAAAAATGAACTTAGAGGTGGAGGGAGCAAAGCTTTGAGCTCCTGGAAATCCAACATGTGACTGGTGTCGAAGCTTGAGTCAGCCTCGGACATCGATCCAAATGTCATCATGTACTACCTGAGTAAGCCTGGATAAGTCAGCCGACTAACGGTTCTCCCTCTGAAAAGGGTGGGTGATGATAATGATAATACTGGTCTCACAGAGTTCCTGTGAGGATTACAGGAATTAATGTGGAGCAAATGCTCCCAATCATCCCTTGAATAGCATAAATGCTCAGCACTGAGTAACTAGTATTAATGAGTATCTCCTTTTCTATCTTTCTCTACATAAAGAGGCCAGGCCAGAGATTTCAGAGTAGTCCTGGAAGCCCGAGGGAGTCATGCCAGCGGTGGCAAAAATGCACTTTTCGAAACCAGCGTTGTGTTTCTTACACTGGAAAGCACATTTGCGTTCCTCAGAAATGTTGCTAGGTCCTCCCCTTGAAAGTGACAGTTTCACTTTCAGAGGGGACCGAGTACTTGTTTTTTATATCATGAGCTTGGCTCTGGTATGAAGAACTCTCTTTCCGAACCACGGAGCTCCCAATGCATGCGGCAGCCTTAGCATATGCTAGACACACAGTATGTAAACAGTGACAGTCATGCGTGGTATTTCACCTGTACTGTGATCTCGTTTACCATCATCCCAGAGATGAGGGACAAATGGGGAAACCAGGTTGTGGAGAATCCACTGGCTCTATGAGCAAGACAGCCAAGCAGCTGAGATTGAAAGGCTCCAGTGAATCTCCAGCATCTAAAATGCACGCACGGACGTCACACTTCCTGGGTTTTCCTGTCAGTTACGTAAGTTTCTCAGAGCAAGAATGTTGGTGCCATGGTTGAGATGTGGTCTGTCCCCAGCAACACCCCTACAAAGGGGAGGTGACTAGGTCCCAATGGGCGTGGCACTCAGGAGTGGATTAAGGTCTGTTTTACGAGACTAGGGTAGGTCTCACTGGAATGAGTTGGGTCTCGAGAGCCTGGTTTAGTTACCATAGCAGCAGGCTGTTATCAAGCAAGGTCACCCCACAAGTTCTGGCTCATCTACACATATTCATTCACCATGGCTGCACATTTTCTCCCTTGGGACCTTATCTGCCAGATGCCGCTGCCTGACCTTGAACTTTCCTGTCTCTAGAACTGTGAGCTAAATGAGTTTCTCCTTTATACTTTCCGCGGCCTCACGTGTTTTGCTATAGTGACACAGAATAGACGTAGATGGTTGGGCAGGTCATCCTTGCTTGGATTTTCATTTGTTCCTGTGAGTGCTATGTGGGTGAGCAGAGGAAGGAAGGACATGTCACGGACAGTAGGTAACAGGCCACAGAATGGCAGTGTGCCTGGGGGCTGCTATGATGGCAATCCTCCCTCCCGCCAGAGGTGGCCTGTGCAGGTGGAAATCTCCATAAGTTCAGGGAAGATCTGTACAGTGAGAGCACAGAACCATGCCAAGGAACCTGCAGGTGCCAACAATGCTCCGTGGCAGGCGCTGAGACTCACTGTGGCCCTGCCTGGTACCTGGGCTTCAGCTTCTAGCTGCAGTAGGCACCAGGTCTAAGTAGCCAGTGATTTTCTCATTTGCTACGTGGGGGCAATGGAAGGTTTGGGATGTGAAAGGTAAAAATTTATGAGGTTGGACAAAGACAATACTTTTTTTTTCTATCTTACAGCTACTGAAATATGGATATTAAAAGCTTTTAAAAGTATAAAGGGATAAAAGGACAATGTTCAATCATTTGGCCCTAGTGTTATGGCTATTAAGAGTAAATGAGAAGCTATATTAAAAGCCTTTACTATGTATCCAATAAATGTTATTTCTAATGATTGGTTTATTATTTTTAATATTGAGGATCCATTTTATAACTTCCTTTGACCAGCAGCACATCTTCCTTTCTAGTCAATATTGTTTTAAAATCTGGGGGCTGCTTTATTCCAGAGAGAAAATGGGAGACGTCATTCTCATTTTTATAATATTCAGGGACCCAACCAAAGCGACAGCCTAGGAGCTGTTATGGGGACACTGAGGGAGATGCCACAGCCCAGTTAGCAGAGACCAAGAGCAAATGGCTCTGATCTGGCTTCTGCCCCGGCCATGTACCGAGATTCTGAGCTTCATAAAACATGAGGTTGTACCATTGCTAAAACATAATTCAGACACAAGTGTTCCCTCAAGAAACTTCTAATCTAGTCAGGAGATGAGATACATTCCAATATTGCTGTATTCAATATTATCAAGTAACTGGAGCTAATGGATAAAGAAAAATGGCCACACAGGAAAATGCAACAAGGAACAAAGAAGGGGCATTATCATGGCTGCAAGAGTTCATGGGGAGGGTGTAAGGTATAGGGAAAACCCCCCACCATGGTCTGTGCACACAAAGCAAGGCTCAGGAGCAAAACACTGGATCTACTTCAGTGAGAAAATCACAAAGGTCAAAGTGTCAGTCTAGGCACCGAGGAAGATGTCACTAATTTACAAAAGAGAAGGAGAGCAAGTGAAGAACAAGCTGGTGAGAGTCTCTGGGGACAGACTGAGTTGGGAGTGGACATTTAAGGGGAGGAAAGTGAGGCTCCATAATGGTCCAGAGAAGAACAGATGCTGGACAGTGACGAGCGATGGTGAAGAGAGGGTGACAGTTCCAGAGATGGGATGAGGGAGACGTAGCGCCTGCTGTGAGGATGCAGCACTAGGTAGGAACAGCATCACAGGGGCACAAATAGAAAGAGCCGAGTTTCCAAGAGTGGGGTGTGTGCTTTGATGTACAGACAGCTACAGAGAACCCATGGGGGCATGGAGGACATAGAGTGTCATGCATGGCTGCTCAGCATCCAGTCTAGAAAGTCAAGTGCATTACGGAAAATGAGAGCTGAGAACAGGCTATTGAAGTAGAAGAATGGAAGATTCCAGAGCTGGAACTGAGGGAAGAAGACAAGTGTGGGAGAGAATTACAAAATCTAACCTGTCCCGGGAGCACATGCTGGTAACCCGAGGGCCTCAAGTGCTGAGATTTGAAAAATGAGAGCTATCACCTGGGTTGGTGGACACACAAATGCCCAAATTCATGTCAAGACGAGCAACGCACAAACCAGCCAATGAAAATGAGGCCCCCAGGTTGACCATGAGAGCAGATAAATCTCTAACTGGAGAGTGGACAGAAGTGTCCCATCTGAGTCTGGTGTGGTGGCGCACTCCTGTCACCCCAGCCTTATGAGGCTGAAGCAGGAGGACTGCAAATTTGAGTCTACCCTCGGTGACTTAGCTACACTGCCAGAACTTGTCTCAAAATAAAACAAAACGAAGGGCTGACAATGCAGGTCAGCACAAAGGCCCTGCATTTAATCCCTGGCACTATTCTTCCCCCAGTCCAAAAGCTCCCACTCATCAAGTGAGCTCCTTCACTACCCTCCACAGATAAAACCATTTTTACACATCATAAGAAGAGCAAAGAAAATATATTGTGTAAGATTTTTTTCCCCTCACCAACAAACTCTGGGAAGAAAACAAAACTATTTCTACAAAGATAAATGTTTACCTTCCAGTGTTAGATGAAATTCAATACCAGACTGGCCTAGTGCCATCTGGGAATGCCGTGTTTCTTTAGATTCTGATAAACTACTGTGAGTCCTCAGGAGCGGAGAGGCAGACACTGCCGGGGATTGGAGAGACCAGCGAGGGTGAGACTTCTGCTCCTTAACAATAAAAGAAACACTTGTCGTCCAGGATTAAGGGGTGTAAACTGGCAATAAGCAAGGTACGAACAGCAACAACTCAAGGAAAACACACAGTTACACAACCGTATCTGGAGCTGGTGTTTGTAGAGACATTGCAGAATACACGGCAATGTGGTCTCTTGCGTCCAAGCCCTGCTCAGGAGCAAGGACGAACCTAGAAGATTCAACTCTTCCTACTTCGAAGCCAATGCAAGATGCCTGGCACTATGGAGAGTGGCTTGGGAAGGGATCATGTGTCCCAGGGTTGGGCCAACTCCGAGGGTCTCTGATGGTGGGGAATTTTCCCTCTCGGCCTTCACAGAGCTATCAGACCTTGATGGTGACATCCATTAGATATTTTTCTTCTTCCTCCAGGTTTGGAAACTTGGAAGAATCCATGTAAGCTCAGATGGGTGCATCTCCAAGTTCGACCAGTATGAGGCCCACTGGGGAGTCCAAGGTGCCTCCTGAGGGCTTACTTTCTCACAAGTCCCACCAGACTTTGGTTTCAGTGACTCACTTTGGTTGAGTGACTGCTGCCTGCCAGACGCCATCTGTGATGAGTTAGCCTCATTCTTTAGGAATTCATCCTATAGGGGCTCCAAATTCTATAGCTGCCCCTCCCAACTGGGCTCTTCTCATTTCCTGGCTCCCGCTTGTTATGTTGTGGCTAAAAGATTATGATGATCAAGCTGAGAATTTAGCTCAGCAGTTCCGATGCCTGCCTTTCAAGCACAAGGTCCTGGGTTCAGTCCCTGGTAACCACATACAACAGTGCCAGGCATGCAGAGTCACACCCAGCAGCAACCAGTCCCACATACCACAGTGCCGGGTGTGGTAGCTCACACCTATAATCCCAGCACTCGGGAGGCAGAGGCAGGAGGATTGCTGTGAGTTTGAGGCTGAGCTCAGGGCCAGCCTGAACAACAAAGCAAGACCTTGTCTCAAAAAAATAAATAATTAATTTAAAAAAGATCGTGATGATCCTCCAAGATGCCCTTAGAGAGTTTGCCATGCCGCTTACAGAACTGGGGACTTGGCTGCTGGCCACACCTGCCGGGGACACAAAGAGGTCCTGGATTCTTCGGTCACTCCTGACTCGTATTACTGACACAGCAGCCTCCCCTCATCCAGCATCCTTAAAACCAACAAGAGCACTGAACGCCATCTACCTGTTTTATCCTATATGATGAAGTTTAATTTATAAATTAGGTACCACATGAGATTAACAAGAATAACCAGCAATAAAATAGAACATTTATAACAATATGATACAATGGAATTTTGCACTTTGGGGCCATTATTCAATAAAGTAATGGTTACTTGAGCACAATCACCATAATACAGCAACAGATAGTCTAAATGATAACTCATTCTGCTACTATATGACTGACAGGTGGAGTTAGGGTTTAGATCTAGAAGATCCCCATAAAATCTCATGTGCTCACAGGTGGGCTTTTGGAAGGTAAGTAGATCATGGGGGCATCGCATAATCCACTTACAAATTCATAGTGGAAGTGCTGTTAGGAGGTGGGTTACTGGGATGTGACCCGGATATGTGAATCACCTTACCTGGCTCCTCCCCTAGCACTCTGATTCCTGGCTGGCCCAGCTGCCATACCCCTCTGCTTCGCTACCTCTGCCTTGGAGCCAGCCAAGCATGGCCTGAATCTATGAGCCAAATAAAAGATGAGGGTGTCACACGTTTTGTCCCAGCAATGGAAAAGCAACTAACACAGATGGGTATAGCAAGGAGACACTGGACAAAGGACAGTTCATATCCCAGGGGAGGCAGAGGGGGACAGCATGTGATTTTTATCACATGACTCAGAATTGTGCACAATTTCAAATTGATGCCTTGTTTGTTTCTGGAATTTTCCATTCGATATTTTTGAACTAAGATTGAATGCAAGCACAGAAACTCTGCAAAATGCAGGGAAAGGACCTACTCTACTACAAGTCTTATTTCTACCCATAATCCCCCTGCCACCATCAGCACCTACAGCCCGGCTGCCACTCTCATGACTAACACCTCTCCCTGCCAGCAGCTGCTGAGGTTTGGGGACACGGCTCACTGGTGAGGCACAGGCTGTGACAGCTGGGGATGGGAAAGGGACACATATGGCACATTCCAATAAAAAAGCAAAACAAAATTGCCTACGCCATATTCCTCAGAGTATGGGTGACTGGGGAGCTGCTGAAATGCTAGTTCCCTGGCTCTGTTCTGAGCTCTCTTACATGGCCAACCCCACTGAAGCTGACTGGCAGTTCAGAGAAGCTTTAGGCAAGTCCCAAATGTCTCAGAAGCTCTAGAGGATTTTCACTGGTGACTAAAATTTACAACTTGCAACATTAAAAAGTGCATAATTCAAAGCAGGTGCAGTGGTACATGTCTGTAACCCTCGTAATCTGGGAAGCTCAGGCAAGACAGCTGCAAGTTCAACCTCAGCCTGGCAACTGAGACCCTGTTTTAAAACTTAAAATGAATTACAGAAAGGAAAAAGGCCCTTAGGTTCAATTCCCAGTACCACATACACATGCAAAAAGAAAAAAAGAAAAGAAAGACGAGAAAAAAAAAATTCAGTGGCATTAGGTACATTCATGAAACCATGCAACTGTCACTGTCATCTACTTTCCAAACTTTCCATCACTCCAAACATGAACCCCACACTTTCTAAGCAGTTCCTTGGCTGCTTTCCTCCCCCAGCCCCTGGTGAACAGTCATGCACTGTCTCCTGAGTTTGCCTATTCTGATATTTCGTAAAAATGGACTCATACAATATGAAGCCTTCTGTGTCTGTAGCCCTGGGTGAATACAAGGTGGGAAAGGTGACTTGTGAGTGCGTGTTCATGGGGGAGAATTTTAAGCCATTAGCCTCTGGAGATCTGACACTGTATGCTATGGCCAGTTAGTTGTTACCCTGATTCTGTAAGTGATAGATGAGAAGCTTGTCCCCAGAGTGTGGCCTGAATGGCTGTCTACTCTTCTCTGTGGCTTCCTGCTGGCCTCTTTCTCACACAGGTCTCCAAGAGCTACCCCTGGCAGGTACTTAGGTAAGGCTTCTCTTCCCCGTGGAACTTGCTCCTGAGCTCCTTCAGACTGGCAGAGGGGGCTCCCGCCTCCCTGAGGCACGTGCTGTCCTGCTATCTTATGCATGATCCACAGTTTCCAGGACACCAGCCTCTGCTATTTCCTTGACGGACACTCCCAGCCTGTGCAGGTCAGGGCCTTACAACATGCAGCTCAGGAAAACATGATCTCCAACACTGAATTTCAGAACAGACATTAATGAGGAGACTTTACATTTCTGCAGTCTTTTTTTCTAAGAGACTTTCATATTTTATGTATGTGAGACTCAGCTTTGAAAGAACATAAAAAACAGACTTAAAACACCTGGACTTCCAGGTGTGCCTGCAAAGATCTTTATGCCTAAAATAACCACTCAACAAATGTATAAAAGCAGCTACACAAAGACCAATAATAGATTTTTTAAAATATCATCTTAAAACTGAAAGACAGTGGTGTTGGGGGAACCTGATGCATAACCTGCTCATCTGACAGGTGGGCATTATTATTTAAATCAGAAACATCCCCCAGAATCTTATGGGCTCAGTCAGGGGCTTGTAGAAGGTTAGGGCAGTTCACAGCTGAGTGCACTGTTAGCAGGAGCCTGGCTGGAGGTCACTGGGACACGGCCTGCAGGGTGTGCGTTTGTCCCGGGCTCTCCCCGTCTCTGCTTCCTGCCTGTCACGGCGTGTTGGGAGCCAGTCAACCAGGAACCATCTGAAGTATGAGTCAAACAATTCTCTCCTCCTTTCACCTGCAGGCATTGGGTATTTTGTCCCAAGGGTGTGAAAATGACTAATAAATACAATGAGTTTCTTCTCTGCTAAATGGAAATGGTATGTCTTGCAAATTAATCCAAGTTTTGCAATACCTGTAGTTTACACAGTTTGGGAAAATCCTCTGCACAAAAAGGAAAAATCCTATTTAAAAATTTATATAAATGTAAGCACATGTGCCCACACATCTAGGCCTTCAAGGGGGTCCATGGAACCAGGTGACTGAGGCTGAAGCCGGCCACCTTCCCCGCAAGGAGGCCATTGGAGAAGCTGGCTTTCCCAGGGCAAGTTCCTTTTCTGCTGACCATCTCTCCGACATTTCAAATACTATGCTTGTCTCCATCTGTAATGAAATATTTATATCCTCAAATTGCTAACCAAGCTGACTAAAAATGTCAGCTAATCAGGAAGGGCTCCAGAACGCGATTCAGCTAGATTAGATCCCCTTTCATATGTAACCAGGCTGTCTTGCAAACTTGTGACATTCCCTAATTTCTGTTCTAACACATATCAAGTGCTTGTTAAATATCATCTGCTGTTTTAGCTACTTAGGATTTTTTATTCTTCTGACTTTTTTCAATTTTTTAAAAATGTTTTTTCATACATAATATTTACATTCATCTCGGGGAATTGGTACAAGTGCATATTTATTGTAATCATTTTTACTTCCTGTCCATCTCTGCCACCTCCCATCTCCCCCTCTCACTGTCAGTATATTTATTATCATTGTCATTTTATGAATGAAGAAACTGAGGCACAGGGAAGGAGGTGTGGTATAAACATCTGTGTCCTCACCAGACTCCTACAGTGAACTTTAATTCCCCTGTGTGGTGCTCCAGGGATGGTGACATCACGAGGGACCTAGGGTCCTGATGTGAACAGTGACCTTAAAAGGAAGCCTAGGAAACTCTGTTTGACCTCTCCGTTCTGGTGAGGACCAGGCCCCACCAGACACAAATCTACTGGCACCTTCCCAGCTCCCAGGACAGGAAGCAATAGATTTATACTGTTTATTAGTTACCCTGTCTAAGATATTTTGTCATCGCAGCCTGAAAGGACCAAGTCAGAGTCAGTGGCTTCCCTAGGATCATGGTTTGTAAGTGATAGGCCTGCGCATCACCATCCTGCCTTTGACTCCTGCAGATCTCGCGTGGTGTGGAGACAGCTTCCTCGCTCATGTGGCCATGGTGAGGTCTGATCCGGGCTCATCCTGAGAATGGGGCCCTTCCGTGGGACTGAGACACCCGTACATTCGCTCACAGATGCATTAGCAGGGTGCACAGTCAGCCCCACTGCACAGGGTTACGCGTGGCCTCAAGTAAAGGCACCGCTTCAGAAAGTGGCAAGAATGACGCCGAGCTCATTCAAAGTGAGGGGAGCTTCCTGAGAGAGACTAACTGTGGGGAACCGGAGCAGGAGAGAATGATTAACCTGCAGGGAGGGGGCAGTGCATGGGCTCTAAGAGGAGCAAATGATGAAAATGCAGGGTAAAAGCACACAAATATTTAGACTATAAGGTGAAAGTCTAGCAGGCTCTGTGAGGAAAAGTAACGAAAGTGTGGGGCAAAAGCACATAGGCTGTGTGAGAATCGAATGGTCCCACAATGAGAAGTTCGTCAGTCAGTTAATTTAATTCATTTCTGGGAACTGAACTCAGGACCTTGCACCACTGAGTCACATTCTGGGCCCTGAGAAGTTTAGATTTGTAAAATATATTGAGCTTGACCATGTCTTTCTTTCCTTTTTCCTCGTGAAAAACTGCCTAGTCCTGAGACAGCTCTTGCTACAACTTTTTCTCTAACACTGAATTACTGAAAAACAGCCATACAGTTCCCGGCTTGGTGGTTTTTTCCTTCTCCCAGGGCCCCCCGGATGGCTGGGTGCTCTTGGTGGAGTAAACAACCCCTGTGTGCCTATCTGAGTCTCGTCTCTGGGTAATATTTTCACCTTCCATTCCTCCCATGGTCTCATACTGTGACGACTAATGATGACGTGTCTTTTACTCTAACAGATCTTTAAAAATTTAAACATCCACTGCATTTTATCGAGTGTCCCTTGCATCTGTTGACACGTCCTGCTGCCAGTGGCACTGAACTCCTTGTCTTGGAGAACATCATGGTCAGGAGACAAGCATGTAAAGTTACGGGGTGAAATAATACAGAAATCAGCTCCAAATGCATATTTTATTCCCTGAGCACCTCCCAGCTCTGGAGACTTAAATAATGCACTTGCTAACTAAAGGGAGGGAGAACAGAAGCAAAAAAAGAGACAGTGGTGAGAAACTTCAGGAAGAATAAGGAAGATTTAAAAGAGGTGCTTTTATGGCGTAGGAAAGTGTTTTAAGGGCAATTCCATAGTGAGATCAAAGCAAGGACAAAAGAAAGCAAAAATGGTACAGAAAAATGAAAAGAGATATGAGGTACAAAATACCAAAGTGTTAAACTAAATATATCACACTGAGTTGTGCATTCATGAGAGGTGCTCAAAAAAAAAAAAAGAGCAAGCCATCTACCTTTCTGATTCCTTTGTTAAGAAATTCCTCTCTGGCCCTTTTTCCACTTAGATTTGCCCCTTTCAAAAATAAATACCGGTCACCCAAACCAGGGATGCATCATAATACTGATAGATGGGGCCCCCAGTTGTTTCCCAAAATTAAAAAGCATAGTCCCCTATTTTACCCCATCAAAAGGCAGTTGAAAGGCTGGTATTTGCAGGTGATTCTAATAATAACATGTGAATTTAAGCGATAAAATTTGTCTACAGGCTGGAGTGTGTTTTTCTTTCATTACATTTCTTATTTACTGCGATATTGATTCTGAATGCTCTGAAGCTAGCAAATCTCTTCCTCGAAATAGCAAGAGTCACAGTCATTAAAGAGGGAGAGCAGAATAGAACACAAGAAATGCAAAGGTCTGAAGAGCACAGGGGTGCATCTTGGAGCTTGTCTACTTCTGCCTCGACTTTTCTTTAAGCATAGTTGGCAGCTAGGAATGCCAGCTAGTAATAATTGAAGCAAGTTATCTGGCCAAGTTTCCCTTCCTGAGCATTGTGGCGTCTTCTAGATTTGTGGTTCTCAGTTCTTCAAGGTCAGTGGCAATGTGAGTCTGACGAACAAATGAAACACTCATACAGGCTGTTATGGTTTAGATGGAAAATGTCTCCATCAAGTTTGTTGTGTTTGGAAGGTGACTGGAACATGGGTGCTACACTTATCAGTGGATTCCTGCACTAAAGAGTTTGCTAACTGACTAGGCTGTTAAGAGATGAAGTCTGGCTAAAGATTGGTCACTGGCATATGACCCAGAGGGTGCACCCCCCTCCCTGGCTCTTTCCTCTTCTCTCTCTGCTTCCTTGTCTCCATGATGTGAGCAGCTGTCCTCTGCCAGGCCCTTCCACCATGCTGGTTTTACTTTGGAGCTACCTGATCATGGACTCAACCCTCAGCCAAAACAAAACTCTCTGTGTGCCAGGTATTTTGTCTCAGCAACTGGAAAGTGACTAAGACACAAGCATAGAGGAAAAATCCACATGAGGGTATTGCATAGTGTAAGAATGTTCTGTAAACAACCTTCAGAGGAAAACAAATCTCTTGGAGCTCATGTAGACTAGCAAGATATACACCCGAAGCACAGGCAGTAGCCAGTCAGAACAGATATGGACCAGAATACCACTGCTGATCATGCTGGCTACAAAACTGCTCTGCTAAGACCACAGCACTGTCAGAAGACATTCCCACCCTTCACAATCATCTGGGCTAAAGACTTGCAGAATTACTGCTGGTCTTATGTACACAAATAGTGCACTGCACAGGAAAGTTAGGGTGAAAAAAGAATGAAAACCCAAAGGTCTCACGAAGAAACAGTGCCTTGAGATACAGACTTGTGTCTTGAGGATACGTTGGTGAGGATGGACCATATCCTGGTCCAAAGCATTTAGCTTGTTGTCCTGGATGAAATCAAAGTAGCAGTCATGATGGATAATAAGAAAACTTTAGAAAGCTGGGCTTTGCTTTGAGTATGGTTTGTCTTCCAAACTCATGTTGAGGTTCAGTCCCCAGTACGACAATGTCAGCAGTCAGCTTCTAGGGGGAGGTGTTGGGTCTAGAGAGTGGAACTTTCGGGTGGAGATTAATGCCTTTTCCAGGAGTGAATTATTGCTCTTGGGCTGAGTTACCAGGACCACAGATTGTTAGACTTTCTCTTATTCAGATGCTTCAGCTTTCTCTTATTCCTCTGCCACCTGTGCCCACTTTCCTTCTACTGTCCACCATGAGCTGATGCACTGTATGTTTCTCACAGAAGCTGATAAGACACTGGTGTCATGTTCTTGGACTCCACAGCCACCAAAATCATGAGCCAAATTAAATCTCTATCCTTTACAAATTACACAGTCTTGAGCATTTTGGTACAGCAACAGAAAACAATCTAAACCAAGCTTTGTGGGTACTGAGTAAGATCATACATGCAAAGGATCTTGCTCATAGCACATGGTTGATAATTATTAGCAATAAATTTTTTTAAAAAAAATTTGTATGTAGTTTGTGTAGGTAAAACACAATAGAGAAAACTTGGGAAACTAAGAAATAAGTGTAGGAAGTGCCAGGGGTGGATACAAGGAAGTTGCTGCAAAATGGAAAGATTAGGAAAAGCTGGAAAAGAAATGGAGGCAGCAGAAATAAGAGACCAGTTGGTTCTGGCTCTGAGAACTAGAGGAGCTGAGTTAGAGCCTAGCTATGTACACTCGGGCTCTGGGGCCCAGGAGAAGGCACTTTCCGTTCCAAAGCTGGAGCTTCTTTTAAAAATGGATATAAAGACTCTCCCAGTGTCAGCAGGTGGTGTCAATACCCCAAAAGATGTATGCTCACAAGCAACAAGGCGTGTGCCCAGGTGAGTAGGACGGCCTGTCCCATATAATGTAACGCTTTTGCCCCGGCCCCTCCAGTATTCTTACAGATCCTGCAGGGATCAGCAAGCCCCTGCAGACTCAGCAGCTGACCTCCTCCCCCGTATGTAAGAAATGCAAAACCAAAGGGGACCCCGCCCCTCACAGTTCTAAAGGAAGCCATCTTGCCTGAAGTCTTTCGAGAGGTAAGAAAAGGATTGCTCAGAGCTGGACATAGTCTCCCGGCACAAACCCTCCCAGACTCTGTTGGACAGCGTGAGGCCAAAGAATGGCTGCCCCAGAAAAACAGTGCAGGGCACACTGCTGAAGTGATTTAAAGACGCCCATGTCCATGTCAGTTTAACCAGCCACCCTGCTTTTCAAATAAATAAAAAAGAATAAATTGAGAACACTGCTCTTCAGGGAGCAAAGGGGGAAACAGGCATCTGTGGGCTTTACTGACAACTGTGTCCACCAACCCAGGGCTCCTTTGCTCTCTCTCTCTCCCCATCCTGGGCGGGGACACTTTCTCTGCCCTTTCTTTTCCATCCCTCCCTCTCTACAGCTGCTCAGCATCTTCAGAGAATGCCAAAGACTTGCCTGTTCACTGTCACCTACTGAAAGCTCTCTCTTCTCCATCCTGTGACCCAGCAAGGGTCTCCATCACTCACCGGACTCTGTCTCCAAAATTTTAATCCTCCCACTTGACATGACACATCAAATCTCATTTGTATAATTCTCTGTCTGCACCCCAAGCTCTGCTGCCCCTGAACCTCGGCCTGTGTATTCTCCCCCACAGCCACTCCATCCCATTTTGACACGTTCAAATTCTTCCATGGTACAATGCGTGGTTTGTCCACGTAACCTTCATGGAGTGGGAAGTCCAAGCAGAAGACCTCGTGATGTTGTAATGGTCCATTTTACCTTCAAGTCCCCAGTACACCTGTCTCCATGGCCTCCCACTCAACTTGTTTTACCATTTGTGTATAACTAGGTGTGGTGATGCTGTGCACAGAACCCCGACCCCTTCCCATAGCCGGCAGCTCCTAAGAAATAAATTTATCACATATGAGCGTATCACTTCCTTTCCCTGGGACTTTCTTTTTCTGAAGACAGAGCCCTGTCTCTCCTCAAAGGCAGGTTCTGTTAGACCCTCCCAGATTCTCATATTGCTGAGTTCCTAGTTAGTGGGAACCCAGAATCTGAGCACCAGGTCAAAACTTTAACTGTTGGGCCAGGGAGTTAGCTTAGTGGTTCCGGTGCCTGTCTTGCAAGCGCAAGGGCCCGGGTTCGATTCCCCGGTAACCACATAACAATACTGGGTGTGGAGACCCACACCCAGCAGCAACCAGTACCACATACCACAGTGCCAGGCGTGGTGGCTCACGCCTGTAATCCCAGCACTCGGGAGGCAGA
>PVIR01000187.1:0-47414 GCA_004026965.1 Petromus typicus
CAGAGTAGTACTCCATTCTGTAGAAGAACCACAGCTTTTTTATCCAGTCTCCAGTTGATGGACACTTGGGTTGTTTCCAAGATGTAGCAATCACAAACTGGGCTGCTATAAACATGGGTGCACATATGTCACTGTGATAAGAGTCTTTTAATTCTTGTGTGTATATACCTAGCAGGGCAATGGCCGGGTCAAATCAGATTGACATTTCTAATCCTGAGAACCAAAATGTGACTTGAAACTCATATGTTTATGCAATATATATTTACTAAATATCCACTATATGCCAGATACTGTTGCTAAGTGCTATCAATTCGGTAATAAATAGGAATTATATAAAGCATTGCCACCACAGGGTTCTCGGAGATAACATTTTCCTAGCTTAGCTCCAATCCAGTCTTCTCTGAAGATAATACAGCTAAATCTCTTTTAGGAGATGGTTCGGCCAGGCTTTGATCATTTAGTCACTTTTTTATTCAGCTAACAACAGAGTGGTTTATATTTATAACAAAGGCAAAGGAAACATGGACTATGCTTTTGTGGAGCATATACTGTACTACGTGGGGACAGCCCAACCCCAAACTCAAGTCTGAGTAGAGCATTCCCAAGCAAAAATCCATGATTTGAAATTTAAAACATTTTTTAAGCACCAACATAATGCCACAAGTGGAAAATTCACCTCACCTCATGGGACAGCTTGTCATCAAAATGCAGGTGCACTAAGTAAGAGGACTGAACACAGCCCATCAGGCTATGTGTATGCAGCGTACAGGGAATTAAGTCAGTCGTGTGTCTAGACTTGAGTCTCATCCCTATATATCTTATTATGTACGTGCAAATTTTCCCAAATCAGAAAAAAAAAAAATCATCTGAATTGTTTCTGGTCACAAGCATTTCAGACTTTCAGATAAGCATGATACTCTACAGGCCAGAGGGCCAGAGGGATACACAGCTACTTCCTCCTTTCACTGTAACTTGATTTCTAAGGAATCTTCCGCTCCTTGCTTTCCACCAGTTTTTATTGGAAGGGCCTCCACTGTGGCTTTCTCTATGCACTGGCTTCTTTCTACATCATCCCCTCTGCACCCTGAGTTTTGTGAATACACATATCATCTCTATTGGTTATGCTATTGGATCTTTATTCCTCATGCAGTACAGTATTCTGTGAAGCAGCCTCTATTATTCCCGTTTCACAGAAGAGGTAACAGGCTGAGCACAGATGTGAGTAGCAAAGCAGCATTGAAAGTTAATTTAGATCTGTTTGCTACTGAAGACTATTGTCAACAACTGTGCTTTCCCCCAACATCCTTGATGACTTAAACTCTCTGTGTACACCAAAGAGGGTGCTTTGCATTTGCTACCTCAGTGAAGGTGATTTAACTAAGCCCCCCAAATTAATAGCATCTCGGCTCATTCTCTATTGACACTTGGCCATTCTTAATACATGGTTCCCATTCTGTGAACAAAAACTGGGCTCATTCCACCTGCATCTTCACATTCAGCCAACAGGAAGCTGACAAAGGAGACAGGACAAGGAAGTCGCATACATCATTTCTACTTACCTCTCACTGGCCAGATCTTAGGCATGTGGCTCTAACTAGTTGCAATAGAAACTCGGAAGTACATACTGGGATGTCATATGCCCATTCAAAAATTCTTGTTAAAAAGAAAGGACAGCAGAGCTATCTACAGAACCTGGCTTGGGTAGTTACACATTTCCACTGATAAGGCAAGCTACAGAGAAGTAAAGGGGAAAAAAGAAAAAAAAAAAAAAAGAGAGAGAGAGAAGGCACAAATATGGACAAGTAAGCTAAAGTTCCTGTCTTCCAAAACTATCTACTTGAGTATTCCAAGTACCTTCCCCTGAAGTACTCCTTCTAGACTCAAGTCCTTGACCCTCATGAACTGGAAACCAGAAGATGTCAAATTCTCTAGTTCTGAGAAAGAAGGAGAAACATAGGAAGAGTCTGCTTTTTCACAAAAGGTAATCATGAGGCTTTTAATTACCAAGAACATATTTGGGATTTTCTTAGTCTTATAGGAAAAAAGTGCATAAAATGGGATTTCTTCCCCTAAATATTTATCCACAAATATATTAGAAATAAAATGCCCCTATATCTCTTCACCTTGTCTCAGGTTTGCATAAATTAAGTCTTTATAAATTAAGACTTTCATGAAATACAACTAGGAATCAATGTACAATGCAAAATGTTGTAAAATATAATTTAGTAACTATAAAGTTATCCTTTTTGAAATCACTTTATCATGTACTAAAGACCTTAGAGAAGTCTGATATCAAACTTACCAGATTTTTTAAGTCTAGAACATTGATGAAAGCAATTTTTAAAAAAGAATGAAACTAATCAACGAGTGACGTGTGTAAATATAAATAAGCTCTAATTAATTTTTTATTTCTTGTTTTTTTACCCATTAACCTACATAGATCAACTCACATGTGGCCACAGCTGATAAAGGAAGAGGACACTGTTGATTCTGAAACTTCTTTCCACTTCTTTGACCACATTTTTTTGCTTAAAATGATGTGGGAAAGTTGCAGGTGAGATTTTGGGGATGCTGAACAACTTGAAGCACGGATGAGGTATGGTGTTCACACTCAGGCGACCCAAAGAGCCACATGCTCAGATGTGTTCTTCACCTCTCCCTAACAGAATACAGCAAAGTGAAGAGATTTTGCAGATATAATTAAAATCTCTCAGCAGTAGACTTAACATAATCAAAAAGGAGATTATTGTGGGTGGGCTTGACCGACTCAGGGGAGCTCTTTAAAAGAGGATCTTGAGGTCATAGACTCTTAGCAACAAAGACTTTCTCTCCTTTGCTGTCTTTGGGAAAGCAGGCTTCCATGAATTACACCGCGAAAAGAAATGAGTTCTGCTAACAACCTAGGGGAGCTCTGAGTGGACCCAGCACCCAATCTGCACAAATTATCCAGTCCACACAGGACCCTTTACACAGGAGCAAGGCCCGGCCAACGCACTGATCTCAGCCGTGTGAGAACCAGCAAGGCAGAGTCCAGACTCCAGAGCCCCAGACAGCAGGACAGTATAAACAGGCATGGTTTGAGTCTTTACATTTGTGGTCATTTGTCATGTAACAACGGAAAACTAGGCCCCAAGCTAAGCACTCGCCACGGGCCTCTGTGCCAAGGGGGCCAGGGAAGGATGGGAGCCTTGTGCAAACAAATTCCAAACTGTTTCCTTCCCTCGCTCCGAGCTTTTGCTCTTTGACATTGCACACTGCCATCCCGCCTTCAGCCTCAAATCAGATTTCTGCCTGTGATTCAATCTCTTGCTCCCTGTGAGAAATCTTTTTCATATAAAATTAATATATAAATAAATTTGCTCTTGGAGCAGTGCAGTGTGGAACAGAACCTGCCGGGCTCTGAAACACCCACCACAAAGAAAGACTACAGAGAGGAGGGGAGGGCAGAGCTTTATCCTCCACAGGAGGCAGAGAATTCATAGTGATCTTATTGCAGATGTAAAATTAGGTCAGGGGCTATAAACTGATTAAAACTAATGCTTCACGCTTCCAAGGAAAACAGCCCATATAAAAGGGAATGATCTCGGCTCAGGATAAGCGGGAAGGAGAGCGCTGCGTGCTCATAGGTGGGCCAGGTAGGTAGAGGGTGACCATCCAGAAAGCAGCTCAGAAAATTCCTAAAAGACACCGTAGGCGAGACACTGTCACATACACACACGCAACAAATTTGAAGTTCCCCAAGCTCAGGAGCTTGGATGGCTCTAAGTCTCCTCAAATTTATCTCCATCTGTTGCTCTTACCCCTCTGCTCCTGTGTATGTTGGCTTTTACAAGCAGCCATGTTTAAACATTCTCATTTGTGGCCCACAGAAGTGCACACCTTGTCAGTTGAGGACGCTCTCCACGTGTAGGTTAGGAAGCCTTCAGGATTCACTCCCTCAGAGTCTTCTTCAGTCTCACATTTTCCTCTAGGATCTTGCTCTACGTTACTTTATTTCCTTCCATTCTTCCTTGATATTTCTTCTTTCTTAAGATGTGGAAACCCACCTGCTTCATTTCCCTTAAATCTTAGCCTTTCCTTCTTGATCCCATGACAACACTCAAAACAAAACAAAACAAACAAGCAAATTCTTTGACTTGCACATTCTTTGACTTGTCGTATGGGTTCTCCAAGCAACCCATGTCACTACCCAGGGGTTAAGAAGAAAAACTACAACAAAAGAGTAATGGTATCATCTGCAATGCAAATGTTTGAATGTGAAACAATTTTCATTTCCTAAAATTTCTTTACCTTCTCTTTTTAAATGTGTGTATGTGGAAAAACAGCTCAGCAAAGGACATAGTAATTCTGATGTAACTACCCTGGAGAAAATTGCCTGATTTACATACTTGATGCACACAGAATAGGATCAAAAAAACAGTTGTGAAGCTGAAAAGGGTTGTGGCTCACCTGTTGATGGCTATGGGAGCAAATTCCTCCATTTAGACTTTAAATCAAAACACTGTGGACAGACACCTGGGACTTAAAGCAGTTACATTTTCATTTCAGTAGTGACCAAAGTGATTCAGTTCATTTTTGGTTCAAGGCCAGTAACCAGCCCAAACTAACTTGGGAAAACACTACACAAATTATCCAGTCCACCCAGGATGGAAACGAACAGGCCTATGTGACTTCCATGGAAAATAAATGGATTTAGTTTGAGTCTAACTCTCTGGGAAACAAGTTCAATGCCGGCTAGATACACTGTTTTTGTGGATGAAGATGAATGTGTAGAACTCAGCCTCCAGGGCTTGACCACAAAGTTCACACCGAATTTTTACCACATCCTGTGGATGGTGCTTAGAATGAAGTCCAAGGGTAACTCTCAGTTCATTTCAATATGGTTTAATTTATTTTCAGAAATTGAGGAAAATTAAAGATTAATGACCTACCTAGTTCCCACACAGAATTTCTTGGCATGTGTCTCATATGACCTTGAGAGGAAACATCTAAGAAAGGATGGAGCAATTTACAGCCGGGAACAGCAGGGCACCATGACCACACCAGAACGAAAAGTTCATGGAGCAGAAGTCCTTCCTATTCACTGGGAAGAGCAGGTGTATCTTTAAGTGTGCCAGAAAGGATCAGGGGCCTTAGGTAAAATGGAGGCAACCAGAACATGGCTACTTTCTGTGGCCCAACATTGTTCTCCTCCCATTTTTCAATCTCCTGATAGGGCCTCTCTCCTGTTTGTCAACAACAGCTGGAAACTGGGACAAAAGGACTCCCACAGATGTGGTCAACCTGGTTGGTCTTGAGGGCAAAAGCAGAGCAGAGAGGAAAATGAGCAGAGATGGAGGTACAAAAGGGAAGTCACTGGAACACTTCATGAGTGTTATGCATTATTCAAACAATGTGATTTCCCTATTACTACTCAGTGTCTGCAGAATCCCCCACTCTGATGCCTCATCCTTCAAATCCAGGCTACTGAAACCTGAAATCCTTGCTTCTCTTTCAAGCTACTTCTTTTCACTAGAAAAAGAGAGGTATTGAGTGTCACTGTAATCTTTCCCGAGAACAACGCCCAAACTAACCTTTCTACAGATTGCCAATAACTTTGCACTGGTCTATTAATATAGACTTGTTGTTTATCTTTATTTCTATTGTGCACTGAGTAAATGTTATAGAATCACTGAACTTTAGAAACAAAGGTAAGAGATTAAATGAGAGATACCTACTACTCTAATGAAACTACTGTTTTATCCTGCAAATGTTTATCGAGCCTGGATTTGATCCTCCATGATAGTTTTAAGTGACTTGGCTACCTGGAACACCAGAAAGACAAGAAAAGCCAAACTCACACACACTAGGAAACTTGCCTTACACTCATAAAGAAAGAGAGAATGATATCACATATTAGAAACTATTGTCAAATACAAATATTGAATTGCCTAATTAAATTTGAAGAAAGGATAATTTTTTAATACACATTTGTCCAGAGCCTTGTTTGTGTACTAAAATCATTCACTCTATCCAAAACTCAAATTAAACTGAATATCTTGCTTTTAAATTGGCTGAATTTAAATTAGCTAAACCTTGACCTTGACCTTGGAAAGATCCTTGGCTAAACATTTCTCTTGGTAGCTTGGGAATATAAGCCCAGTAGATATGAAAAAACTTTTCCAGTGTTGCAGAGTGAGCTAAAATAGAATGAAGAATAGAAGCAAAGTTTCTCCTGTCACATGCTGTGTCCCATCTGTCTTAGGCCATAAACTTCACGAGAATTTAAGTAAATCTGTAATCCACCTAGCAAACCATCTCAAACTGCATGGTCCCTAATGAGCTCTTTTAGATTGATTGAAAATATGACCTGAAAAAATGTCATAACGACATTTCATAATAGTGTTATGTTACTTTGTAATGTTCAGTATATTACACAAATTCGTCAAACATTTATAGAATTAATAGCACCATGCTACCATTCTTATTCAAATTTTAATGGGCATGAGCATCTATATTTATACTTAGGAGCTCCAGATTAGGCAGTTATTTGGTTTTCTATAAATACAGAAAATCAGTGACAATCCAAAAACCTCTGAGAGCTAAAAAGTGACTTAATATGTAAAATGAGAATTTCTATTTTTTTCAGCCACAAAAGCAGTTCTTTTATTCAAGTCTACAAGACATTTAGAAGAAAAATATTTCTGCTAGGTATTTTGTTGTATGTCAAAAATAAAACAAAACATAAACCAGTTAGCTTGTAAATATATACAGGGTTTAGGACACGGAAGAGCCCCTGTCCTCCAGGATTCATCCCCCTGACTGTTTTCCAGTAGCCAACAAACCCCTCTTCCCAGTGCACACACACAGCTCCACAGGTAAAAGATGACTGGCAAAAAAAACTAACTACCTTTTGTTCATGAGAATAATGCTCTCAAACATTATGATTTATCACTATGATATTTTTATTCTTGCCTGTGGTAAGCAGAATAGTTGTCCCCCAAATTGCCTGCAAATATGGCACGTTACATGGCAAAGAAGAATGCAATGACTGAAATTAAGATCACTAATCAGATGACCTGATGATAGGAAAATTATTCTAGATTACAGATATAGGTCTGGAAGAAGACAGCCAAGGATCAAGGTTGTAGAGACATGATAGGATACTCTACTAGCCATTCCTGGGTTGCTGAGCCAAGGAATGTGGGCAGCAGCTAGAAACGGGTCAATGCAAGAAAATGGATCATTTAATATGTAAAATGAGAATTTCTGTCTTTTGAAATCAGCCTTTGGAAGGAAATTCTTTCAGACCTAAGGGTCTCAAATTGCATTTCTGACCTCCAGAACAGCAGGATCATCAATCTACATTGCTTTATGCCACTATGATTATATTTTTGTTAGAACAGCCACAGAAAATTAATATACCAACTTTCTAGAATTATGAGTAATTATGCATTAATGAATATGTATCCATATCCTATGTGATATCTTGCCACTCTGAAGCATAAAGTTATAAAAAGTTGTACAATACAGGGTTGACCAATCAAACTAAACAAAAATGTAATACTGTTATCTGGAACCAGTGCAATTAGAAAAGGAGATGAGAATGTAGGTGTAAGAAACATACAAGCTCTTGATAAGTACAGATCCTATGATGACAAAAACAAAGGAAAAGAAGAAAAAGATGTGAAATAGAATGAGGCTGTATTGAAAGACTCCTGCTAACTGGAGCCAAAATGGAAACCATCAGAAACAGGACTTATGGGAACCACCACAAGTAGAGAGTCTCCTTCTAGCACACACAGGAGGGGGGAATAGACCCCAGAAGGATGAAAGTCACTGGACAAAGGAAGAGCCGGCAACATCTGTGAATGGCGACCAGGAGACTTACAGATGTTTCCTGTGATGAAAAGGCTTCTGACTCCATGGATGATGACATTTAGCTATAAAATCCCTGGAGAACTCAACTTTCCAAAGAGATGTGGCCCTCAAATGATAAGCCACCTAAACAACAGAACCTGACAGCTAAAGGAAAGCTTGGCATGGCCTGCCCTGATGAGTGACAGCAGCAGCAGCAGCAGCAGCAAAACGAAGATGAATAACAAGAAGATGAACTAGCGGTGATACAGATTTTCCAGGAAAGCCAAAAAAATGGCAAAGACCTGATCAAGTTTGCTCCATATGAAACATCTAGAGCAATAACTGATCAAAACTGTTTCTGTGCTCAAGTTGTTGAGAGAGTTAATCCACTGCCACTGTCAATCAAGTGAAGAGAAATTGGCTGAAAGAACTAACGTGTGTATGCATATACACACTTATCTATGTGTGGATATACACACATACAAACACAAGAACCTTTAACTAAGGTGGGCATTAAGAACCATCAATATGCAAGACATGGAAACACAAAAATTAGTTTAGAAAAACCAATGAGCATCAAAAATATTTGCTGAATACATGCATTCCCAACAATCAGAGTTAACAATCCCTCCAATGTGAGGAATCACACTATTTATGTGTCATGATTTTAAGGCATAGACAGAAGAACCACCCACAAATCCACACCCCCACAAGCAACCACAGACGACCTGTCTAAGCCATTGCATTAGGAGGTGGTTTCTGACATGCACAAGATGGTAATTAGTTGATACACCAAAAGTGGTAACCTTTTTCACCTTGCCCTGGCTCGGACCTAAACACCCTACTAAAAATCAATTCTATGGGTTTCTGACCCTACTCTTTGTTTTTAACAATGAGTGAGTAAGAGGTCCAATAATGTGAAAGCAACTTCTCAGGCCATAGCTCACCTGATATTATGTCCACAACCTGTCTCTGTGCTGTGACCCCAGACACAAAATTTTCCTTACACATCAACTTGCACGAATTCCCTTGGAAAATGTTCATCTCCTTTAGTTACCTTCAGTTCAATACAAGCAGGACTAAGTTAACAAACTGGTAAGAAAAACGCCCATTTCAACCTGCCATGATCCAGTATTGCCTGACTTTCTGATAGTATTTAATACTATTTCATTTCCTTTCCCTGAAAGTCTAGCCAATGACATATAGTTTCTTGATATTTTTTCCCATCCTCACTGTATGGCTTCTTCTGCCTATGTAGGAAAATCTCTGCGCCCTCTGTGCTATGCAGTTTACCATATACCGTGCATCCTTCAGCACTCAGCTCCAGCATCACCTCCTCCTCCATCCCCTGTTCTACTCCTCTGGGTGCCCAGTCATCATGTATCACTTTTCACCTGCCATTATAGTTACTTCAGCATCCCCTGCTGCTTCCTTCTAAACCTGTCTATAAAAAGTTAGCACGATCACTGTCCACGCACACATCTATTTCATTTATAAAGTGTATGTTTCTGCAAACACATGTCTCTATCCTCCTGTCAATACTATTTACATAGCAGAAGTTATGCAAACTAGCGAAGTACAAGCCTCATCAATTCTCCTTTTACAAGTACTGGACTGTCTTGTGTGCTCCTTGACATAGGAGGTTTCTGCTCTGGAGCGCATCATTCTTGCAATTGGAATCTATACCTGAGGCACATTTCAACCACCCACCCCCCCCCGCCAGCATAGCGACTGAATCTAACTCTGCTGTATGAATTGCCATAGACGATGGAAAACCTGAGCTGAAAGGCTGGATGGAAGTTTCGTTTCTCTTTCCTTGTGAAGTTGTGTACAACAATGTGTAATGTCCTAACAATGGGGATTTGGGCATCTGGATGGGCTCTTAATTACCTGTTTGTGAACAAGTCACCTGACAGTCCTGGTGTTTGGTTTTCTCATTGCAAAAATACAGTGAGTGCTTAACTTACAAACTCAATTTGCTTGTGAGGGCTGGTTGTAACTCCAGTTGGTAAACTGAAAGCTAAGGCTCCTTTATACAACCTTCAAAGTGACTGCCCTGTATCCAAGCAAATCCAGTGTCTTTAGAGAGACCTTGGCCCAGCATTTCTTAACCTCACAAAGAAAAGGATGTTGTAATGCTCCTTCCAGAACTCCTTAAGGGTTAAATCTGTATTGAGACCACACAGAGGCACAGGCAGCTAGCGTTCAGGTTATAACTCAGGCTTTGTTGGTAAGTTAAAAGTAAAATTCTGATGATAACCCAAGTTATCTGTATATCAGGCTGGTCACCACTTGAGGGTTTACTGTACAAGACCATACAGTCTTTGAAGTTCTACAGAACTCACAGATGCAGGATGCTAGAAATTGTGATGATAATACCCCAGCACAATGGGCAGACAGCAGATGGGGTCAGTTTATACAGTCCTCAGAAGATGGGTGAGAGGAAAGAAAGGTGAGGGACAGGTTTAAGTATTAGATGAGCCCTACTAAAGCAATCAGAGCCCCACTTTGCCTGTGTGGATTAGGCAGAGACAGGATTGATTCTGGAAGGTTCTAAATGGAGACATATGACACTCCTCCAAGCAAAGGGTTCTGGGGACAGTTTCCTGACAGTGGACACCAGGGCCCCTCAACCTAGCTCCATCAGCAGAGCTGCTCAAACCAACTGAGACCCTAGGCTGGGGGGGGGGGAGGGGGGGCGGCAAATGAGGTCACGGCCCTTGAAAGTTGAAACCAGGATCTCTTTAAAACAGCTGTGAGGAAGGAACTTTGCTCTTTTGGTTGGCCTTGGCTTGTCTAGAGAAGTACCGAATGGCAGTTTCACCTCCCTTGGAGGCCTCACACATGGCCCACAGCCAAAGGCAGATTTCTGGCCTCATCAGACCAATTATTTCCCAGGACATAATAAGTCCCTAGCCTGATGTTCCTTTTATTTCCATTACGATCTCATTCGATCAGCTTCCGAGTGCAGTGACGAGACTTGGCTTCTTTCCCTTGAGAGCTCTGTCCACTGTCCAGTCCTTCTGCCTAAAAGAAATTCTTACTAATGGCTACATTACTTTTTCTGTCTTAGCTTTGGGCCATACGTCCTGGCCCTGCCATTCCAGAAGAGGATGACTAATCCCTCTCTCTCTCTTTCTACAGTTACCTTCAAGGTATTTATAGATGGTGGTCACTTCCCCCACAGCAGCCTTTCTTCAGCAAGGTTTAAATGACTTTTTCAGTCAGTCCACCCAAGTCTGCTCTTCCAACATTCGTATCATTTTTGTGGCCTTTCTTTTATTTCCTCCACATTTTATTTCCCTCTTTAACTGCGGCGATGTGAATCACAGCTAAATTTCCAGATGTGCTTAGACTCATCTGAAGTGAAAAGAAATGAAGCAGTTCCAATCAACACCACCCCCTGCCCAAAACCCCTTCCTTCACAACCAGAATAAGCCTGGGTGTACACATCCTGTTTAGTTGCTCATCAACTTTTTACATTCAGTGATTTTTACTCACCAGCTCTGCAGTTAACAAGCTATATTCTCATTTTGATTTTGGCTGTTTGCAACTCTGCCTAAGTGGGGAACTTTCTGTTTATCACAACTATATCTCATCCTTAGCACACTGGTCCTACAGCTAATTGGTGTAGGTCAAGTAGCTGTTTGGTTCTGACTTTACTTAAAGGGTGTTTAGTTGGCCGGTTTGAAAAAAATCTAATTGCAGATGTTCCATACTTATAATGAGAGTACATTCCAATAAGCCCACTGTAAATTGAAAATACGTAAGTCAAAAACACATCAACCCAGTGAAAACCCATCAAACCACAGCCTTGCCTTCTTCAAATGACTTCAGAACCCTGACATTACCTATAGGTGGGCAAAGTCATCCAACACAAAACCTATTTTGTAATAAAGTGTTGACTGTCTTATGTAATTTATTTAATACTATCCTGAAAGGGAAAAATGGAATAGTGTGGGTATTCTTTGGAATCATCAGACAGTTAAAAAAAAACCTTTGGCTGAATCATCCTTAGGAGGGAACCATCCATACAGCAGAATATGAGACTTTGTTCTTAGAGAGTCTCAATGTATCTTGACAAAATCACTTCCCACATGGCTCTGTCTGTGGACATCTTGGAGGCCCTGACTAACGTCAGAAGCAGCTGTGCTTGGTCTCAGCTTTGAGGTCCGTCTGCATCCCACTGTCCCAGATAAAGGATTCAGGGTCCCTAGACCTGTCCTGACCAAGAAAGTGGACATTAGTCCCATGTGGCTATTTAAAGTGAGTTAAATTAATTAAATTAATCAAAATGAACTAAAATTAAATTTAAATAAGCTCCTGAGATTCACTAGCTATCATCTGAATACTCAACAGCCACAGTGAGACTGGGTACCATGCTGGACAATGTAAACAGGCCATTTCCACCTTCCCAGGAAACAGTGCTATTCCAGGCAGGGGTCCCACTGCTCCCCTTCTCTGTGCCCCACAGACCTCACCATCGGGCAGGAGTTCTCCCTACATCTGTGCTCCACTGATGGCAGCTGGTCTTCATTTTCATTCTCATGCAAACTCTTCAGAGCTCTGCTACGAGCCAGGCCCTGTCCCGACCGGGCACAAGCCATGAGTAATGTACAGTCCCTGCTTCCATTCCAATGGAGGAGACAAATAACAAGTATATGTAGGACAATGTGTCTGTGGGAGCTCTAAAATAGGGAGTGCAGGGCACAGATGACACAGGGACAGGGTTGTCAGGGAAGGCCTTTCTCAGGAGACACAAGCAGAAATGTGTGCAGAGTGACAGGTGAAACATGTGACACTTCGGAAGAAAGGGGACACCAAGGCCCTGAGGCAGGAGTGACCTTACCATGTGTGAAAGCTACAAAGATGGCTACTGTGGCTGAGGGGGCTAAGGAACAGGGAGAGTGTTAAAAGGCCAAACTCTGGTTTTATGGGACTTGAAGTTTATGTAATTTGAGGGACATTTGTTTAAGTCCACAAAAGTAAGATTACACACATAACATTACGTAGGACCCCCCCATCATGGCCTCCCTTTATAGAAGGGAGGTGCCATGAAATTTTGACTTCACAAAAAAAAAAAAAAAGAAATTTTGACTTCACTTATGGCACACTAGTGTGGGCCATTTCCAGGGTAAGAAGCTATCAATGGGGTAGGTGGGGACGAATCTGATAGGGTTGTGGAACCATGATAAAGGCAGAAAGTCACAGGAGGAAATTTCAAATGGAAAAGGGCCAGCTTCTGAGTTCTATGGCCCAAGTGGGAAACTTAGAAGGGAGACAAGAACCAGCTGGACACAGGAAGACCCACAAGGAGGAAAGCAGTGGCTATATTTGCATGCGAGTGATGATAACACAGCCTGAGTCGATGCACTGTGGATAAGAAAGTATTTTGTGTACAAAATCTGTAATACTTGTGATGATAAAAGTGAGAGAATTCTATATTTGTAGCCAGAGAAGATGGAAGAGAGGTGGCAAAATTTTCTAAAATGGAGGAGCACCAAATTCAGAAGAGAAAATCAGGAGTAGGATGAAGACACACCATGATGCTTCTATTTGACAGAAATGGTCACGTACCTTTGATCAAAAATACTATATCTAAATTTAAAAACTGATGATAGTAAAAGGCATGTTGCCTTAATCTCCCTCAGAATACTTCCCTTGCTTCACACACACTTACCCTATCCTGCTTGCCACTCTCTGAAGTGGTTCTGGAAGTCCCCTCTTGTGAGTGCCTTTAATTCAATGAATGCTGTGCCAAGTTCCACCCAATGGAAAGGCAGGCTTGTAAAATCATTGCTACCGTACAGTTCACCCATGTTATCCTCTGCACCTGGTGCCCTGCAACTTCGAGATCTCCTCCAAAGTCAGAATGACTACAAAAGGTAAATATTTGATTTGATTCAAGACATAAAAAGCCATCATAGGGCACCTCAAGATACAAAAGATTTCTTCTAGGGATACATGTGTTCAAAGCAAGGGAAGGAAGTTTGAGAGAGGTTAATGAGAAAGGTTTTTTACTGCAACAAATTTTATTTAAATATTGATTGCATTCATCACACCTCATATTCACTGTCAAATCCTAATAATCTAACATGGCAGTGACATCTAGTCATTAAATATTTGGTGAATGAATGATTCTTGAGTGAAAGGGTCACTTTCATCTTGGGGTGATCCTGCATGCTGCCTTCGGGGTCCACACTGGTTTCACAGCAGTCTCCCCACCCTGATTCGTCAGCTGGGTGACCCAGAATTAGTGGGACCAAGACCTGCCTGCTTTGTTCTTCCTCTGTGTCAGCGCCTGGCTTTCCCTCATGCCAAATCTTCTCTGAACAACCATATCCACTGTTGACACTGATTATAAGCAACAAAGATACAGGTCCACAGGTACCTCCTGTGAGTAAGATAAGGCATCAACTGCCCAAGAAACAGATGGGCCCCACTGCTGAGCAACAGACGGCCAAGGGCAACCTCAGTTTATCAGAGACAGGCAAAGGTGCTCTGCTCAGTAGAAATGGTTTTCCACTGCTGCCGCATTTGAACCTCTAAGTGAACAACAGAGAAGAATCGATGCTTTTGTACCAGGAAGCCAATCTCGCGACCTCTCTCAAGACCTCAACCTTGTATTACTCACTCCCGATTATGTCCGGTCCAAAATATGCTTCAGCGCGCTGCCTCCAAAACACAGCTGATCTTCATTCCCTCCTCCCCTCGCCAGTATCCGGTCTAAGTGCAGATACGGTTACCCAGGTCTCCTCCAACAGCCTCCTATCTGCCCCGCCTTCTACCCGTGCCTCCTCCCGTCCATTGTTATTAAGTATAGACACAGCTTGGAAGACAAACAAGATTGAAAACCCGAGATTCCCAAAGGTGAATTTTAAAGGTACTCAGAGGGGAGAGGGCAGTTGAGAATATCCTTCTCAAGTTTAGCACAGCTCCTTAAGTTAAGCACCTTCCACCCGGCTCAGACTGCAAGAGTTCTTCAAGGAGGGGCGGCCGAGATGGCTTTGCTTTTCCTTCTTCCTATTAAAGATGGCCCTCGGAAGCTTTTATTCTTGCGATGCCACTCTGCTGTAGCACCAATATAGTTATATAAGCGCATCGTTTCATGCTCTGTTCACCTTCTGAATCTTTTAACCCGACCTCTCTCAGCTGAAGAAAGACATACTATGGGTTTAAATCTGTCTGCTATCTGCTGCAGCAGGGTAATTCTTACCCCAGGCCCCAAACCCTCATTTCAGATAGGCTAATCCGAACCTCTCTGGGAGGCGAGGCTATTTCCTTCACTACCTGGTTTGGCTGTGTGCTGAGCCCCAGTTATATTTAGGCAGTGGAGGGGAAAAATAGGGATATTAACCTCTAACACTGATGAAAATAATAGCCACAATAAAATCGGGATGAAAAACGCAGGGGTAGTAATTATTCGGCTGTACCTTACCCCAGAGGAAATAGTTTTCAGATACAGCCCTGGAAATTTGTAAAAAGGCTCTTCCATTTGGGGTTTTATAGGCAGGTGCGGGGGCTTCCTGGAGGCAAGGGGAATTCGCCGGATCCTCAGACGATATGTCAGTGAGCGATGGGGCGCCCAGGAGAACCCTGCCTCTCCCCCGGTTCTGCGGAGGCCGAGAAATCTGAGGATGCAGGTTCTGGGAACCACTTTCCTTCTCTACTGGCAGCAACCTAGGGTGGAAAATATACTAGGCTGTATTTCAAATAACCTAAACCAACTGGCAAAAAGTACTAAATTCTTGCTTTTGTGTCTGGCTCTTAAATTCCTGCAGACCTGACTTAACAGACAAGAGAGGGTCATAAACTGAACCTGTGAAACAAAAATAGACCTTTGGGGACTTCTCATGCACACACGGCAGGGGTGCCAAGATCGCTTTCATTTTTTCATGTTTCAAATCGTGTTGCGCTTCCTCCACACGCTCCCGTGTTGGTGCCTGCGCCGCGGAGGGGGCGTCTTTCTTTACACGACATATCTATCACGGACACGTGTGGGGTACTGGGGCTCAAACTCCGGGGGCCCCATCTTTATGTAAAACAAAAACTCCACCTTTGTACGACTTCTCCGTTTCCGTAATTAATTTCAGATACCTGCGACGGTGCATCTTGGTTCCACGCACGACTCTCACTGCTGAGGTTTAAAAGGGCTTTCTGCTTTGAGGCCCTCTCTTTCAGAAATCAAATAATTTAGATCTTTTTAAAAAAATACACAAGTGCCTTCTGGCTATCGATGACAAGGAGCAGCAATAACAGAAAATAATAATAGTACAAATATGCAACCGCATTAATGCCAGGGACCTGGGGATGCAATAGACAGAAATGAAATTAGAGGGGAAATCATGATATTGCTGAAGTGCTCAAGTGCTGCTCTCACACTAAGACCAGGGGGATTGGGATAAGGTAAAGTTAATTGCATTTCCAGATGACAAACCTCTCACCTCTGAACTGAATGGCTCTTTATAAAAGCTATCAGTAATAAACTGTAAATCTCAGCCATGATTGCAAATAAAGGTCATCCCTTTCATGCCGCCTCTTTCCCGGGCCTTATTACATTCCTGCCTGAACCGTTCTCACTTCTTGAGGTGTACCAGCTGTCCATATAAGCAATCAGCACGGCTTGCTTGCTTGCTATTTTCTTAAGACATAACATTATCGGATTTACATCCTTGCACATTGTGCGACTGAATGGGGCCAATCTCTTACTCCTGGAAGCGAAGGCGAGGGCGAAGGCAGCATCCAAAGGGAGGATTACTCTTCATCTTCTCCCACCAACGTAGAGGAGGTCCTGCAGGCCCGTATTTCACAGCCCAGCATCACCAGGCTTCTGAGAGGCATCACACACCATGGAGCACATTGATTTCAATGGTGGTGGCCCTGGTGTCATTTTCCTTTCTATTACAGACATGCAGAATAAGGCACCCTGTTCCTTGCCACCTCCTGGATCAACAAGCCTCCTGTAGAAAGCTGAGTCAAATTTAAATTTAATACAATTGAGGGAATACTTATTCACATCTATGACATGGACATTGTCCCCAAAGTCCTTTTGACACAGTGCATCTCTTCCTGTGATGGCTGACAACTGATGATTATTTACTGTATGTCAGTTATGGTGCAAGGGACTTGCACCTCACACTTCATCTCATTCTCAGACCCCTAGGGCGGGCTGCCACCCATTTCCAATTCATAGATAAGGAAACTGAGGCTCAGGGAGGTGGAGGCCCTAGGTGTCCTGTGAGTTCAGGAAGGAGAGGAGGAATTTATTTTATTTAGCTGAAGGAATCCTCAGGCATCCTGGATGGAACTGAGAGAGATGGCATGTGGCTGAATGGCAAGGCCAAAAGCTGAATGCTGAGCTGCCTGAAAAACCACACACTCAGGAGCTTAGGAATGTTCTCCCACGAGAGAGGAGAGCCGGAGACCCGGATGCACCAAACACCTCCATGAAGCAAGTCTGCTCCTGGAGAGACTGCACGCGACCCACACCCTGTACCACACAAGCGTTAACAAATAAATCCAGCCTTCAACTTAGAAGGAAACAACGGTAGCTCTGCTTTTGGTTGGTCACTCAACCTTGTACACATTTATTTATTTAATCCCCACATAATAGGGAAAATAACAGCTATGTGAGATCTTAGTCTCTGTTAATCACTTTCTCTTGTTTACAAAAGTAACTGAATTAAAATGAATGATGCAAATACTTTGAAAAATGTCCCAGCGCAGGGTTAGAACTACAAAAATCCTCTAAGTAGTAGAAACAAAGGATATTCTCCAGTGTTAAACTTGGTTTAATCATTTTCAAAATTTAGGCTTAGGAAAGATGTCAGAACAAACACTGTTTACTCAGGGTAATAAACATCTCCCATGTATATGTCTTTGCATTGTGAAAAAAGATCCATAAAGACCTCTGACACCTTGTTCTTGCCCTCCAGAGCTTTCAGTTTTATTTAACTTATGAAAATAAAACAGGCCATAAGACAGGCAACATAGAATTTAATTGGTGGCTTAAAAATAATATTGGAAGGCCAGGGATTTAGCTCAGTGGTTCCACCGCCTGCCTTACAAGTGCAAAGGTCTGGGTTCGATCCCTGGTAACCACAATGCCAGGCGAGGTGACTCACACCTACCAGCAATCAGTACCACATACCACAGTGCTGGATGTGGTGGCTCGTGCCTGTAATCCCAGTACTCGGGAGGCAGAGGCAGGAGGATTTCAGTGCTTGAGGCTGAGTTCAGGACCAGCCTGAACTACAAAGCGAGACCCTGTCTCAAAGAAACTCAAAAAATAATAATAATTTTAGAACTGTGTCAATACAAAAATAATAACTCGTGATAAGTACTCAAGCTCAAGGAAAGTGAAGACTGCTTCGTGCTGGGTAGCCTTTCATAGGTAGGTGAATTTGGGAATTATTCTGTGGAATATTAACCATAAAGTTTCTAGATGGAAAATTCACTAGTAAGTAGGAAATGAGAAAAGCCAGCATTAGGCTCTGGGGAGAACAGCGAGAATTAAATGTTTCCCCTGAACATCTGAGACTCCCTGGCTCTGGACCAAGCTCTGATCATCCACAGCCTGTCTCAGTGAATCCCTACGAGATGACCATGCTGAGCAGGATGCAATGACTCCCATCTGCCACTGGGAACACAAGCCTGATAGATGGCTACAGCATGTGTGGGTGTCCCAACATCTGCAAAACTACATGCTAAAAAATTCAGGGTGATGTTTTCTTCCTTGACTAACCTTACATTTACACATGTAAAGGCCACCAAAGTAAAATCACTGAATAAAATAAAGGCTGCCCTAGTGTGAAACATAATCCAACAATGATGGTCCACAAGTTAATTTTTCAAATAGTGGTGAATATGGTTCACTTTTAATGAAACAACAAAAACTACAATGATGAAGAAGGACTTGGAGAAGAAGAAACAATGAATTACCATACTATTGTGGTACATGGTTGAGAAGGAGGAGGCTCTTGGATCCAAAGAATGAGATTGGCCTATGTTAGATACCAAAATCCCACAAAATTCATAAATTATCTCATTTATTCAACCATATCTGGCACATGCACCACGGAAGTCCTACAAAGATAAAGAAGTCTCTAATAAATAAGGATCTCAGATATAGTCATGCAGCCCACAGTAATGTTTTCATGAATGTTGAACCACATATACATCATTCCAAAAAACTGTAATAGAGCTTAAAAAATTTCCTATTGCCCAGTGACCCAGCCACCCTAATGTTATGATGGAACACATTATGCATGTGTCTGTGATATTGGTATAAGCACAGCTATTATGCTAGAAGTCATACAGAAGTACAGTATATGCAATTAAATACGGCACACAGTACTTGACTCTGTGACTGCTTCATGTACTCACTTTCCTATACTTTTTATGGTCACTTTAGTGTGTGCCTCTTCTACTTATAACAACACCCACGGCAACCTCGTACATCTCGTCTACCACATCTCTCGCCTGTGTTAAAAGGCCATGGTGAGAGACTGACCTCCGCCTGCTAGGTTTGTGTAAGAGCACTCTGTCACATTCACACAATGACAAAATTACCTAACAGCACATTTTTTCTGTTGTTAAGCAACATATGACTGTATTTCCAAAACTGAAAACCTATACAAGAAAAGCACAGGTCAGCAGTGAAATCAGAACCAGAGTTACATTCGTATTGTGCAAACCAAAAACCACATCTGATAAAACAAGCAGCTCACGACTTCCTAAAACTTTCTTTTCTCACTTGGCCTAAACTAGATCTTGGAGTCAAGACTCAGATAGGTCCAGCCATCATGGACTCATAGGAGCAGCAAGGCCATTCCAGGGGACTTCTGCTCAGGCTCATCTCTCTCACTTAACTTCTTCCAATTAGCAAATTTCTGGTATTTTAAAAGTGAACGTGTGTGCTGACTGCCTGTCACAGAAGCGTGACATAACTGCTAAGTGTTATTACCAGTCACAGGCTGCCTTTTTAGACACCGATTTGCTATTTACAGAGAAGCCCCTGGGTGCACATGAAAGGTATTAGAAGTTACTCAATAGCAATGATAATGAAGAAGACTTGCCTATAAACGCCACAGCTTTTGTTGACTCCATATTAAAGTGTTAGCAGTGATTATGATGAACAAAAGAAAGACATCATTTGCTTGGTAAGACGGAAGATTAATATAATTTGGGGACTTTCAAGGAAGCCTGGGTACTAAAGCTAGTTATTTTATTTAAAGTTCCCTGCTCACTGCCTGAGCAGAGCACCCTCTAGAAACCTGGAATCACTATGGTTTTTTTGTTGTTGTTGTTGTTGTTGTTTTGTTTGTTTGTTTGGAGTGAAACCTAAGCTAAGAAAACTTCAACATTCATCAGAACTCTGCCTGAAGCCTTTGGAGGATCTTCTCTCCAAAGTCTGTGATTGAGCAGCCCTGGGTGGGCCTGAGAATTCGCGTTTCTAACACATTTCAAGGGAATGTTACTAAGGGTCTTAGAATCGTATTTTAGGAAGCAATGGTATATTCAGAGCACCACAAACTATGGCCCATTCTTTGTTTTTGCTGTTAAAGTTTTATCTGACAACAGCCAGTCCCACTAATTTCCATATTATCTATAGCTATCACACACTACAGTAGAACAGGTAAGTAGTTGCAACGAGGTTGTATAGTTCATAAAATTTGAAAATATTTACTATTTGGCCCTTCACAGAAACAGCTGCTAATTTCAGATCAGATGATAATAGTCATGGGAACATAGAACTGGTAGGAACATCTTTTACCCAATGCTCTATTTTATAAATGAGGAAACCTTCCCATGAAGTCAAGAAAAGCTCAGACAGGATCCTGGGCAGGATGCCCACTGGCCAGTGCAAGGTCCTGGCCACTACAGAAAGACCATCTTTGGTCAGGACTCCTGCTCCAGTATTCACTGTCAGGGACTTGGTGTGAAGGTGTCCCCACAAGCCGGTCCTGTCTCTAGCTGACAAATCTGAACCTTGAGATCTAGGCAGAGGTCAAGGCTGAGCCTCTGTTTAGACCTCCTGTCACTGGCCTCCTTCCTAATAAAGGGGACCTGGTGCTCCAGGTCCCCAGTGGTCTGTTAGAAGAGGCTGTGTCCCTGATCCTTTGCACCACCAGCTGAGGCCAATATGCACTGTAAATCAGGAATGATCCTTATGAGGTAAGCTCCAGCAATTGAAGGCTGATCCACTTAACCTATTCTAAGGCAATGGGTAAATTTTGAGAATACTGTACATGAATTTATGGAACTTCCTTGCCTTCCAGCTTTAGATGGTGTAGTAGGATACATATGCAGGTTGACACAGAAAGGAGCAGCCCAGCTCCCCGCACACTCCAAGCACCCACTTCTCCAGCTACCAGGAGAGCAGGCAGCTGATGCGCACAACTGTGTACCCGGCAGGAGGCAGTCACCTTGGGCTCGATCTCCATCCAAGACTGGCTAATGTGCGCTTCTAAGAGTTCAGTCCCTTTTGAGACCATTCTAAATGGCTAACCCAGCCTGGAGCCTCCCCCAGGGATCAGCAAAGGCCTCTATGGAAGCCACATCCACAGCCAACACCTCCGACTCCTTCCTCTGCCCAGTCCTACACCCCTCACTCGTGAGTGGTCTCGTTACCACGTGCACATCTCCCAAAACTCTGGGGCACACTCCTTCCATACAATCCAACCAAAGAGGAACACTGAGGGCAAGAAAGAGTGAGGACTAAGGGTGGATAACAGTCATTTTTGTTTTGTTTTCTTTTGTTGTGATGGGAACACAGTGGAAGAGAATACACAGTAGAGAGAAGTTTCTGGCCTACAATCTGTGGGACAGTTTTGTCTTTCTGCTGGGAGACTGACAAATTTTTCACTCAGATTTACAGGTGTTGTAGTTGCTTGTCAACTGTAAAGCAATCAGTGATAGTGCAAACAATCATAGCTGTTATTTGAACAGAGTCAAATGGATACATGAGTTCATGGGAGCTCGGCAGCAAAGAGATAAGATGCTTAGCATTATCATCACATCTTCCAGAGGAGGAACCTGAAAGTTGGATGAGCTGCTCTGAAGGTCACGCAGCTAGTAAGAAGATGAGAAGCAAGGCTATGATATGCACCAAGTTTCACTTCATTCTGGACGGCACCTGGTCACCCATTTATGTTTCTACCAGGCTAATCCTGACCCTCAGAGTCACCTGCCAAAGTGGAAATACGTTTAAGGAAAAAGACAGAGGGAAAAACTAGGAAAGAATATTCTGTAGGTGGCGACAGTCACAGAACCAAAGTCTCATTGTCAAAGTGGGGGTGGGAGAAATTGCAGGAAGAGGATTATGGGCTGTTTCAGAAGGAATGGTTGGTAGGGGAAAGGACATAAGCAAGCGTTTGGGCCCTGGAACCACACAGAATTATGGACCTGAACGAATTATTTAACCTCTCTGAATTTCAGTTCCCTCATTTGTACACAAAGGGGGGGGGGAGAATCAGCATTTAGGGGTTAAGAGGATTAAATGAAAATTTTTATGTTAAATGTTTAACACAATACTGGGCACCTAGAAAGCAATACCAATACCTACTAATCTTAACTCCTTCCCTCAATCATGACCAAAAAGGAAAAATAGATAAACAAAAAATGCAGATTCCTTCATCCGGGGTTACTTTTTAAATTTACTTTTAACAGTGCACACACACAGTTTTTATAAGCCAAACAGTTCTCTAAGACCCCGCGTAGGAACACCAAGACTCGCTTTCCTCTCTTCACTCTAATTCTTCTTCCCAGAGGAAACCACTTGGAATTCTTTCCGTTGGTGCTTCAGGACCAGCCTGAACTACAAAGCAAGACTCCGTCTCAAAAAAAATATATTACCTTCTGATTTTATAATACAGAAAATGAAAATTCAAATGATACAACACCTAAGCATACCATAAAATGTGCATGTACTATTGTCCTAATAGGTAGTAGTTACATAACAATTTTTTGTTAAATCAATATTTTTGCACATTTTGTATTTTGCTATGTAAACATTATTCATACATAAGCCTTGTGGTTCATTAAAATTAGTTATTCTTTTGTGCAACCTTTTTGTTTTTCCAGGAGTTAGTAATGTCCTCATTTTTTATCTTGGTTTTCTATATGTCTACCATTACTTTATCTCAAAATTCTCTACCATATTTATGCAAATAATTTATATTAACCACCCTAACAGTTTCTCATGTCTTAGAGACATGCAGTCTGCCTTGTTGCTCTGAGTGAGCCTGTATTTGTATTTTAGCTGCTCTGCCCAGCAGTCATCCAGAGGTAAGGTTACCTTCACCATCATCTCAAGAATTTGTTTTGCCTCGTGAGTGCTGAATCATCTACTTCCTGGATTAGTATGCTTTTTTTTTTAGACTATTCCATTTTTATTAGTAAAGAAACAGGGGAGGTAAATTGTACCCTCGAGCTTAGGCAACTATTTGACTAAGCATTAAATTCTACATTGGAAATAATTTTTATTGTCTTCTAGTTTCCAGAACTTCTGTTAGGAACCCAAATGCCATTCAGGATGGCATTTCTTCCCTCTTTGAAATTTGTAATTCTCATTTATATGAAGTTGTTGTCATATTCAATTGTTGTCTGCATAACTACAGGGCATTTCTCATCTTCAATAACCAGTTTAAACTGCATCTTACTCTCATTTCATGAACATGGCATTTTTTCTCTTGCTGAAGGCCCGGATTTTGTTTTTATGCATTCTTCTGCATTGTTTCTGCTTCCTCTGACTTTACTTTTCTCTTCCTTTTCTTCCTGCCATCATGGCAAACATTTCCTCAAGTGTCTGGAGGAATCCTGCCTGTTCATACATATACGTAATAAGACATATGACAAGGCTGTTAAGAACTCTGTACAGTATTGGAGGTGTCTGGATTCAGAAAGAGACCAGTTTGTTTCTCTGAGTTCCTCAACCAATAGCATGTATGGATCTTTTCTCTTGGGTTTGTCATTTTCCTTGCAAAGAAATCCTCTCGTCACCGTTCTGACTGTGATAAACCTGTCCAGTAACATTCTCCAAAGCAAGTGGCAGGTGGTGCCTAGGAGGACCCATCATTCCGTCTTCAGACTTTATTTAATCCCATGTGTAGAGCAGCATCGTTCACTCAGCTGCACCCTGGTGCCCTATTCACATTCTCCAGAGCCCCACACTTCTAGAAGGGAAGAGGTCTCCACTTACAGACACGGGGCAGGGAATCTTGGATCAATGTCTTTCCTGCAACTTTTAACCAGCTGTCCTATGCCGAGCCCCACCCATATCCATATTCATATACACAGCAGCAGCCAGTGCCTCCAGTAGCCAAGTTTCCATGTTGAGGCACCTACTACTGGCTCAGTTCTTTGTTCTGGGGAATGCAGTTCCATCTTCTTGTCATCCCCTAAATTGGTTACCATCAATCTGGTTGTTTTCCAGCTTTTAGAACTTTGTTGACATTTCTTATCTGCCAACATTTCCTTTTCTATGCTTTTTGTCCTTAGGATTTTATGCTTTTTTCTACCTTAACTGTCATTTCAGTAAATCTGAGAGAGCACAGAGATAAACCCATGTGTTCAAGCTGCCATGTTTCTGAATTACATCTTCTTAGGAGCTGCTCACTGATGAACCACTTCGATCTGATCATTGGGGTATTCCTCTCTGGAATGCTAACAAACGATCACTGCTGATTTATCCAGGGCAATATCAGAGGGAAAAGCAACTGAATGGTGTAAACCTTTCAATAAAGCACAAGACACACTATGATTAAAACGCACTCAGGAATCAGTGTGGTGGGTGCAAGCACAGATCAGCCTCTGCAAACGCCCTCGTGTGTCCCATTTTGGATGACTGAAGGAAATTGATAGCAGCAATCTAAGTAGCGTAGAAGTGCTCAGGACGTTCCTCAGACTGGCCCCTTCTGTGGCTCCTGGCTGCATCCCCTCTGACATCTTCATGCCAGGATTGCCAGTTAGCATGTCACCTGGGCTCATGAGCTACCCAGGCAGCATATGTTTAGTCCTGAGAATGAAAGGGAGTCAGTTTCATGTGGCTTCATCTTAATGAAAGTTTATTATGTTGTAACTTGGATGTAATTTCAGGGGCTTGCTGCCTCGCCTGATGCACGCATTATCTGGCCCAGGAATCATAAGGAGGGATTTCATAATGTCCTCACCACAAATTCCAACACTGGATAGAGCTACCCTATAAATGTTCAGCCTAAACACATTCACTATTTTCTGAGGGGGTGGGAGTATGTGCACATATCTGTGTCTGTATATGCAAATGTACATGCACTGTGTATGTTTTTTGTAACAATCAGGACCCAGGAGGAAGCAACACACATCCACAAAGTTCAGTGAAAACACTTTGTGCTGAGGTGTGATCTGGGTTTAAGGAAAGCCGGGAGGGACAACGAAGTACCCTGAGTTGAGTGACAGCACAGGAGCCGGTACTATCCTCTGCCTGATGATGCCGGGGGAGAAGGAGGCCATAGGAGCCTCTTTGGCAGAGAATCCAAGACAGGAGCTGCAGTGTTTAGTAGAGAAAGGCACCAACTCAATCCTAAGGGAAGGAGCCAAAGTGGAAAGGCCAGAGCGACACTCTCTTCCTGCGCCCACTCCTCAGCAGACCCTCCCAGGAGCCCAACCAAATGCACGGCAAAGGAAAGGTGTGTGGCAGTGTAGAGTGGTCACCCCTCTGGACAAAGAGGCAACAGCAGAGTGTAAAATACCCAGCATGGGTGTCTACACAAGATTTGGGGTACTTGAGCCTTTCCAACCAAAAAGAAATGGTGGAGCCAAGCTTAGTGGTAAGCGAATCCCCATGTTGCGAAGTGACTTTACCAGAGGCGGCTAATGTCATCGGATTTCACCCATTGCTTTGGAGTGTTTTGCTTGCTTTATCCATTAAGCTGTCAACTCCTGGAGAGTACGTATTTGCATTCAGGGATCCAGAAAGGATTGAATTGAATTTATAAAAGTCACACAAAGAATGGGTCCCCTCCAATTTTCTGTCTACAAAATGGGAACATGGCAATGGGGAAAGAATCTCAGCTTCACAACAAGGCTGTGTTCAGAGGCTGTAATCTGGAATAAAAAGTGTTGGAAGGCATTTCAAAAGTATTGTTTTTACTATTCCTATGATAAATATGTCGTAATGGGATACTAGGTATGGGGCACCTTTGGGTAAGAGCCAAGTAGCAGATCTGTCCTGTAGTAAATTCACTGCCAAGCAGCCACTGTGCAGCCAAAACCTAATCCGCCCTCGGTTTCTGTTTCTTGGGCTTTAGCATTTTCTCCCTCTCTTTCTTTATCTCCCTTTCTCTCCCTTTCTAAAATGGGCATTCCAGCCCTAGGCTACATACCCACCGAGGTTTTATTATAAAATACGTTTCAAAATAATGGTTGCAAGTCTTGAAAGGAAGGAAGAAGATGAAAAAGAAGAAGTAAACAAGGCCCTTTTCTCCTACTAAATGATAAATTAAAAGCAGCGCTCCGCTGTTCTGCCTCATTTATTATCGCATTGCACTCTTGCCGCTAGAGTTAAGGTTGTGTCAGCGTTTCCATTATAAACCCCTATTTCCAAGGGTTTATAATTCAGCCATAAAAATTGGCTCCAGGCTGAAACTTGCCATGCAAAAGGTCTCATTGTGGAACCAAAGTTAGGGACAAATTTGGGGGTGAACGGGGTGGTGGTGCAAAGGGATTTAAAATAACAAAAAAAAAAAACCATCATAATTAGTGGCCCTTCTTTCAAATTCAGAATATGTCCTGGATTTCTGACCTTATAGTGATATTCAATGTCCAGAAGCACCAAAAAAAGGGGGCTTTGTGCATTTACCATTCCTGGAAGCAGTCCTTATAAAGTCAAAAAAGGACTGCACATAAAATGTGTATTTCTGCATTTTCAATTTACATACTACCACTGATCAACAGAAGGAGATTCTCATACTTGTCTATACTGTATTCATGTTTAATTTTATAATGCCTGTAAAATTGTGGAGAGATGGGTGTTCACGACTCAGTCATCTCTGCAGCAGAGCTGGGCAATTCTGACCTTCACTGCAATTTCTACTATCCTTCTTCTTTTCTATCTCAAAAGATTTACTCTGGACCAGGGATTTCACTCAAGTGATTTCTGATACCGCATCTTCCTTGCAAGTACAAGTTCAATCCCCAGTATCGCAAAAAAACAACAAAATTAAAAAAAGATTCCCTTTTATAGTAACTATCTTCCTTCTAGTGTGCCAACTCTAGACACCCCGAAGCCTCTGGACACCATCTGCTCCGATATGCACTCGACCCCAATACACATCACATGGCCTTGCTCGGCTGGTGGCTATCAGTCTTCACAATAAGTGTATTTTCCAGGCATGTTAGAGAATATACAAGACATCACTAGACAAACGCCACCCTACAAAGTGAGCCATTGAACTGTGTGTGCCAACAATGCTCAGCAGAAAACTGACTGGTGCCAGCATCTCCCAGAAGTGAAGGGGCCCAGGACCCTAGAAGGGAGCAGAGGGCTGTTCAGGTAACTGACTTCAGGTGCTCAACATGCAGTCTGACACCTGATTCAACAGACTGAGCTTTGGTGGTTTAACTCCGAGACTTGAAGTCAAATGTATTGACTCTTGGTTCTCAGATGCTAACAGGTACCCCACCTACCCCATCAGCAAGAGCTTTTGATTGGCCAAATCTGACACAGGGAGAAAATTTGCATTTCTAACTAGTCCCAGACAGCACTGGTGTTGAGGTGGGAATCCCATTGGTGAACTGCTTGTTTAGCCTTTCGAGTATGGCTTTCGGACAGTAAGTGCGTGTGGTGGTGCTCCACGTGGTACAGCGTTCGAAAGCACTGTCTTCTCGGGTGCCTTTCAAAGTCTCTGAAAGTGAAGTCACTGGAGTTTGTGGAACCCTTGTAATGATATAATGATCCATAGTTTACAGATGGGAAAATGAAAGGCAAGAGCTTTGTCTAATGTCAGGCAATAAATCACTGGCAGAGACCAGATGAAGAATCAAAATTCCAGGCTCCCTAATTCCACCATCCAGGTGTGTGCTGACCTATGCTGGCCAATGGGCCATTCTTCATAATATTAAATAACAACACGTGCGGCCTGCAGATGATTTTAAACAGAATCATGAGGCCTCCAACATGCAGTAGGAAAACAGACCGTTTTTATAGCCAGATGCTATCAAGATCTACTTTATATATTGGCCCACTTTTGTTTTAGTCATTGTAAAGGACACCTGAAGCAATGCGACACGAATACGGGCAATGACCTCTTCCTTCCAGAGGGAAAGGGGGTGGTCATGTGAGCCCAGTGGCATCACAATCAAGTGTGCCAAGAAAAAATTCACAAAAACATCTAGGCAGCAATAAACATGATCTTATCTCACTCCAGCCACTGAGAAAGGAGCTGGCAATCCTAAATCACAGAAATAATGTGAGGTGGAAAAGAAAAAGACAACTGTGGACAAAATAAGAGAGGAAAGTTTTATTAATTCTAAATATGCTTTCCCCATTGAGTTTACACTAGTATTTGCCCTAATCGGTTCCAGATGTTCAGCCTCCTATAAGTAGCTACCTAGCAGAAAACAGTAGCTTGCTTCCTCTAAGTTAAAAGGGTGAAATCATGGAGCAAAGGGCTGATTTACAGTTTAGTTAAATCAGAGCCCACAGCACAAAGGACTTGAGAACAGAAAGCTGTGGGGGAAGGTGAAATGCTTGCTGGAAAAGGCTGGCGGCTCAAGAGTTAATGCCAACCTTTTCTCTGAATGCAGCCTTCTGTAGTAGCTAATGAAGGTAATGAAATATGACATGTAGTTTGGCCCTTGACCATAGAGTGCACCCCCCGCCTCTCTGCGCTGCGAACAAAGCCAAAACAGATGTAGCAACTTCTATATGGTTTGGGGTTGACGTCTGTTACACAGAGCAGGTCACTGCGGACAGTCCCAGAACGTGCACTTCTGACACACGCGGCATTATCTGAGAAGATGCTGCCTTTGTTTGTGCAGAGGAGAAAGAAGGGAGGGACCGAGCCAGCAGATCGGGGGACTAGTGCTGCCGCAGACATTAAACCAAATTTCCCTCCCATTCTTTGCTCTGGTCCTGCACCATCCTGTGTTCGCCTCTTTCTTCACAAAATGGGAAAACAAAAGGCCTCCTGACCTTTAGGGGGAGTAAGGCAGCAGGGCTGGCTTTGGCAAAGGAGCCATCAAGCAAGCTGAGCTTTCCAAAGAAAAAACCTCCTGTATGTTTACAGCTGACTGATCTTTAAGACTGAACAAAAGGGAATGAGACCCGAAGGTGTTTGGGGTTCATTTTTTCTGGAAGCCACCTAGTCAGTCAGTTTAGATAAGCAGAAGGCAGCATCTCCTTAGCAAACATCATCAGCATTTCAGGTTTCTGCGCCTTGTATCTCCAAGCAGGTGGACATTTCTCGAGTGAAAATATGCTCCCAACAATGAACAGCACTTTGCTCAGCTATGTTGCTCTACTAATGGCAGCTGCATCTGCCTTCTTCCCGCCTGGGGGCCAAGAAACCATTTGACTGTGTGATTTCCCCCCCCCCCCCGGAGACATGGCTCAAGTAGTTATCTTTAGAGACAATATCATCAAAGCTTGGCCAAAAAGAGCATCTATTTTTCCCCAAAAAGATCAGAACCTTCAGCAAAGTTAGGGTAAAAAATAAAAGAGGAAGAGGAGGAGTCTTGACGATTGATAGCCTCTTGGTCGTGTTATTTATCATTCTCAGCAGAGATACTGACATGTGCTTTTGAAAGGGGATACTGTACCTTTAACCTTGACTCTGAATGCATTCTTAATTTGGGATGCAAGCTGAGGTTCAGAAATGGATGGCCTTTGGGTGGTGGTGGGGGAGGGGTGTGGCTGCATTTATTTATGAGGCGTGTGGAAAATTTTGACATCACATGCTAGAGCCATTATTCACATGTTACATGACACAAGATTGGCCCTTTTAATGCAGCAACATCACATAAAAAATTTGATTTTGTCCTCTGACAGCAGGCTGGTCCTCTATGACTTGCCCACCTGCCCCCTGAAATGTAATCTTTTTAGGTTAAAGGCCACAGAAAAGTGATCCAGCTAGGCTACTGCTTTCATCAGATTGCAGAAAACTATGTTGGAGCTGAGCTTGCTCAGAAACACAAGGTGCAGAAGGGTGGGCATGGAGGGTGGGATAGGAAGGAGGCCTTCAGTAACTGCCCCTCACCCCAGGCCACCTCAGCCCGACTCTGGCCCTTCTCCACCATATCTACTTTCTAATGTTTGGAGCTTATACTAGTGGTGACTCCGAGCGCTCACCAATTTTTGGAAGTGTCCACAACTAAGACATTGTAGCCCAGCCCTTTGTTCAGTCATGCAGTCATCTAGCTGAGATGCCTGATGAGAATAAAATCTGGAACATATGGAATATCTGACACCTTTAAATTGGACAGTCCTTTATACAAACCATTTTGTTCCCGTGACTGTATTTCAGGACCATGGGAGAGTCCAGGGGGAGGTCTAAGGGCCCCACGCTGCAGATCAGACAATGAGGCCCTCAAGGAACAGGCCATCCAAGCTCACAGACATACAAGAGGCTGATCCGACCTGAACTAAGTCTCTGGGCTCAGACGCTCCTCTTCATTCCTATTTACCCAATTTTTCTAGACCGTCTATGCACCAGATAGGATTCTGTGAAGGACCATATCCAAGGTGCTTTTATCTCATTTACACAGAGCTAATGTACTGGGCAGCAACTTCTATAACCATACACCCCACATCCAAACTTTGTGCAAACATTTCATGGTGGTTTAGTGGCACAGTGTACAGAAATTCTAAACTGAGCTTTTAAATAAGGGCAGGGAAAATGCCTTGATGCTCTTCATCAGAAAAAAATATATATCCAAGAGGAGAACACTCACCCTCCCATGCTATTCATAAACATGCCTAGGACTCACTGGCTACATTTTTACTGGCAACCAAACAATGAGCTCCTAAAGAGAATGATGGAATTCTTACTGGCTCAAGGGAACACATACTCAGGGCTGGATGCTCCAGGTGTCATGAGCTGCCTTCTCTGGGAGAGCAGAGGTGAGGAGAGGTCGCAGGCTCTGACTATTGTAGCAAGAAGGTCAGATTCCCTGAGCATCTGGCTTTGATGCACATGCCAAGAAAACTTTACCCTGGGCCCAAAAATGATTCCCCTGACTTTGCTTTGTCTGGAATCCCCATGGGTTGAATACAGCCAATTCCTTCTCTTTGCTTAGAGACCCCACCTACCCATACAGACCAGGCAGGCTGCTTCACAACTTACACTCTCATGGTCATAGCCAAGATCGGAAATAGCATTGCAGGCAAGTTGCAAGCTGGAACCAATCTTCCCCGGGTTTTAATCATCATGGAGACACGGGTTGGCTGGTGAGTAGTGACAGGAATATAGACTTTCTACATGACTCAAACACTGGTCATATCCACCAAGAATGTCCTGACATGCAAGGTGTCTTCTAAGAAGATCTTCAAGAGCAGAGATTGTAACCACTTCTGCTGAGTTTCCAGAACAACCTGTTCCCTGCTTTGATACTGATCACTAATCCCTTAACTAACCCAGAAGTGCATCAGGAATTTCATTCTTCAATACCCAGTGTTACAGATACATGTGAAGAGGTGCTTCTGAGCATGACTGAAATATGATTCTTCCTGGGCAATGGGGGACTAGAGCAGCTGACCTCTCCTACTTCCTGCCAAGCTTGGCCCTGAGCTGCTGGGCTGGGTTGGACTTTATAGCCTGCCAATGTCTCAATGCCTTTGATCTACAAGACTGGCAAATTCAGAGTTCAACTTAATACATCTCAAAGTATGGTAAATAGATAATGTACAACCTTCACATAAATCACAGAAAAGAGGAAATTGCATAGTTTGGGACATTATTTCCAATAGAATAACTTGTCACATAATGTCATTATATTATACAATACATATCTAATTTTCTTTTGCTTCCAAAAGCAAAGCATAACAGCATTTTTTCTTTATCATTCATGCCCAGAAAAAAATTAACAAAATCATATAAAACTATCAAAACCTTTGAAGTTTTTGCCTAGCCACTGTCAAACAAAAGATAAAAATTAAGTTTAAATGACAGCTGCAGAGACTCAGTATCCAGTCAACAAACTCAAAATGCCCTGACAACATGGAAAAAAATGTGGCTGGTAGCAAAGAAATTAACTAATTTCATCATATTCTTACTGCTCCTTCTCACAGCCCAGATCCAAAGAAAACAGCCCAGGCAGTGGAAAATTACAGTTTTCCAATAAGAGAGACCAGCCATAGCTTTGTAGTTTTCATTTCAGAATGAGTACCCGTGTCACATGGCAAGAGAAATGCTAGCAGACCCTAGAAGTCACCCAATGCCATTGAAAGGAAATGAGGACCTGACAGAGCTATAAGCTTTAGAGAGGCTCAGAAAGGCTGTGGTAGCCTTCACATATCCTAGTAATTGGAGTGCAAGGCAGGGCATGGACTGGTCAAGGTCAGCCAGAGGTCATGGCACCTCTACTGATGGGTTCCATAATGGTCTGGATAATGCATGCTTAAAGGAGAGTGTGGGGGTGGCTACATGAAGAGATAGCAAACGGAACCAAAAAACTGGCTTGGGCTAGCTCATGCAATCTGGTGGCCATAATAATTTTAACCCCTGCCTTGCTAGAATGGTAATACACCCTTGATATTATGTGCTGAGGAGTTTCCATGCTGAAAAGACATTGCGAGGAAGGAAACTAAACACCATTCGTGCAAGCCAATGGTTGTAGCCAAGTTGTAGCAGCCAATGGAGAGAGTGAATTGGTGTAGTTTAAAGAACCAGGTCACATAATGAAAGTGTTGTCTCGTTGCCTGCTTCTATAAGGCCATAGACTTCATGAGCAGTATTTCTGGAATCCCATTGAAGAAAAAAAAGACTAGGGACCCATGACATCAGCCTGGGATGCTATAGCGGTCTCACATATTTATTAGGGTGGATCATGGTGCAAGGGGGCCTTTCTTGGCCCATAAATAATTGCTATGATTTATGGTTTGCTTTTTGTTTTCTTCTCCCCCACTCCACTATTCTGAAATCTGTCCACAAATTCTACTCCTGCCACTTTAAATCAAAATAATGAAACCCCCAGGCTCCTCCAAGGCTACAGCCCCAGCTGCCTTCCTGGCCAGTTTCTCAGCCTGACAGGACTCCGGCAGCATCATCCATGGAGCTGCTGACACAAGCTGGCCCCAGGTACCTGAGCAGGATTCAGGAGCGGCTTCCAGGCTGAGCTTCATCTTACAGCTACAGTCAAAAGAAAGGGAACCTGTGCTTCTGGGTGAGTGGGCCACAGGGCGGGGGACACTGCACTTTCTGATAGTGATGTCTGACACGATGACTCTCTAAACACCAGTCAGCCATGGGTCTTGGCTCTTCAGCCACTTGCCAGCCCTGGTAGTTACAAACCAGAGCCTATCCCTTTAGACCACTGCAACTGCAGCATCCTCATAATAAGCAAAAACAACAGCAGGAGACCTGCCTGCAAATGGATGTGACCACTTAGATTCCAATAATAGAGACACTGGGACAAGCTGTACTGGGTGCCTCTTATTTGTACTTATATTCAATTACATAGCTTATGCTCATGGTGCAGTTGTTAAAAGGGCATGTATTTGTTTTCTTTAAGCTGTGTCTTTTATCCACACTGTTAAAATCTTGGGTCCTGACTCTGTCCCTACCTAGGGGACTTCAGCAATTCAAACCAGTTTGACACAAGTGTCAAATATTTATAGAGCCTCCCATCCTCAGGAATGGGTGGTGCATATTTGCTGAATGATTAAACACAACAGAAGCCTCCTTATATGGGAGGTGAGTTAAAGGGAAACCTGTGACAATGGGTTTTGTCCCCCAGATTGTAATCCACAAAAAGAGTAGGTCTGTCTGCTAACTGCATCAATAAGGAGGCAGTGTACAGGGGACCAAGTCATTTCAGGGCAAATTATTCTGTTTATTATGAGTACATCATGTCATTTCTCTATACTTCAATTTCTACAGCTACAAAATGAATGGAGATGTCCAGGCAATTTTCTTGCTCTAAACTATGGCTCAAAGAGTTCCAAAGGAGACAGGATCCCGTAGACATGTGGTATAGATGTCAGAGGCCTCTTGGACCCAGTGAGGTCAATGGTGTCATGGTTGTGTTTGTGGCTTTCGTGAGCCACAAAGAGTCTAGTGTACAACTCTAGGAGATAAGACTTAACTTTGTACATTCAGCTTCTTTCTGCCTTGGTTTTCTCACCTGAGGTTCCTTGTAACTCTAATATTCTGGCTTTTTCTAATAGCTCCAAAGGAGGACAGGGAAATCTACACAAGGGGATCTCTCCTTGCCATTAGAGAAACAACTCACCTAAAAGCCTGCATCCTCTGCAGTCATCCTTGTTTATGAAGGACAGTGCATTAGTCCTGTCAGGGGGAACAAATGAATCAATTAGTGCAGCGATGTATTGCCCAGGACAGTGGAAGCTGTGCCTTAACAGCATGTTAGATGCAAAACACATGGCATGTTTTAATTAAATTGATTCTTTATAAAACCCAACTCCCGGGATGGTAGTGCCACACTGTCAGAGGTATTTGGCATTCCGATGACCCCTTCAGGATGGGGCCAAAGAAGAGACAAAGCATAAGCAAGTAGAAATGTAATTTCACAGGGAAGGGGCAGGTAAGTGAGCATCACGTCAACATCTAGATGCGTGCCCATGAATGTCTCCCAGTATAAGAAATCGCCCACAGATTTTAGGAACTGCTCAGTTGCTTTTTGATGACCACAACCGTCAACAGTCTTCCCCTGTGACTGGGTGAACACCAAGCATGTTGCTGTAGAAGCATCCCAGACTTGAATGCCATGAACACAAGGATTGTGGGAAAATCCACGATGGGCGCCAAATGTGGGAAACCAGGGAAGGGGACGTAACTGCATTATGTTCTAGTCTCCTGTGGGTCGACGATACATGGTGAAATAATTAACAGTTAGGCAGAAATGAGACTTAGAGAAGCTGAGCTTGGGCCTGATCCATGCTACTCTGGGTGGCAAGGACCCCTGACTCTAGCCTGCAACACCTTTTATTATCTACATTTCAAAAGACTCAGAAAGGCAGGGGGACACCAACAATAGTCCTAGAGAAGTTATATAAGAGGATCCCACAGGGCAGGGCAGATGTCAACAATAGTCCTTGAAAAGTTAGGCAGATCCGGTGCAGTTCTGCCCTGAAGCATCACAATATGTGGGACTATTGAGTCCCTGTTGCTACCAGAGGTGAAGATAAGAGTTAAGTCCAAAGTCCATCTGCAGGCAGGAAGGCCTGGTCAATTTTGACACTGTAATTTCTAAACAGGTAGGTTCCCAACAAAGGATGATGGCTAGGAGGTAAACTTATCCTAACACACAGAAAAAGTGAGAGGGGAGAAAGTAACTGAGAGGCCTCTCTGTCCACTGGGTACACTACGGCACCAGACTCTAACATGCTGCCTTGCAGCCACAAAGCACCACAAACAGACACTGCTCTGCACCCAAAGATCCTAGCTTCTCCCGCTTATATCTTCGATGAGCATCACATTCAAAAAGTTGAAGAGGGATACTTTCTTCACGAGACCAAAACAAGATAGAATTTATAAAAATAATCAGATACATAGGATGATGTATTTTGTATTCTTGTAGTAAATTATCAACAAAGCATGACTATTTCTACTACGCAAAGAACTTCCACGAGCCACTAAGAAAAAATCACTATACAAAATAGACAGCTCGATAGACAAACAGGTAAACAGACAGGAGAACAAGAAATGCAAAAGGCTGATAAATGTATACAGAGTGCCTGATCCCAGAGACAGTCAGGTAAACGCAATCAAAGCACACAGAGGTGTCCCTGTGGAACAGTCACAGGCCTTGTTTTTGACTGACCTTAACACAACAATGACATCCCTGCTGAGGATAGCAGTAGGACAGGAGGACCCAGGCTTGGCGCTGAAGGAAGCATGAATTGCTACAAGTTACAGGGAAGGTAATCAAACTATACTTATTAAAGGTTAAAGGCCATCTACCTTTTGCCATAACAATCACATTGATCAGAATCTACTGAACAGAACAAAAATAAAATCACTAATATAAGAAAATATATATCTGAATGTTTACTTAAAACTTGAATATTATTTTTAAAATCTTGATTTCCATACAGGCCTTGGAATGGGGAAATGGGAGGCTATATTCTGTCATATGCACTTTTTATAAAACAATAAACTCATTAAAAAGAACAAGAACTACAAAGATGTCCTTTATATATTATTAAGTTTTTAAAGCACACTTCAGAGTTACATGTGTAATGTGACATAAGTTTTGTAATATGAGTCACAATTTCTCCAAGTGCATAGGTGTATGTGAACCAAGATAACAGTACAGAAAAATTTCCATCAAATTACTGAGACTATGAACTACAAAGGGCAGTGAAAGCAAGTAGGGAGGGCAAAAGGTAGATACTGTACTTTTCCTTGTGCACATCTATTATGTGGCTTGCTTACATCTATAGAATGCAATAGAAAACAACAGCAAAAAAATTTAAAATTTTTTTTAGAAAACAAAATAAAAAGAAACCAAACCCATGCCACGTTCTAGCAACTTTATTGTAAAGCTGTACAACAATAATCCTTCCAAGGACAGACCCACTGTCCAGAAAAGCTCTTATATCACAGTTGATTCTTCTTAAACACTTGTTAAATAAATTAATGTCAAATACACAAAAACATTTACTGCATATGCTTGAAAAAAATCAAGACTGTCAAGGTCCAAGGACAGCTTTCTCCTAGCAGTTTGCTTCTCCATCCTTTAAAACACAACAGCTTAGTATGTGAAAAATTATTTGATATAATGTACAGCCCCCTACAGCCCATTAGAAGCTTCTAGCATCACAGCAAACATGAGTGTCTTATTGAAAAAATATGTGGGTCTTGTACAAAACCTGGTCTCAAATCGGAAAAATGCAGCTGCTTCTATTTCATTTGGGGTGAAAGACTGAAAATTCTTCACTTTTTGGAGGTACGGTAATAGTCCTGTGTCAGGTCCCGTTCCCGAGGGCTACTCATCTGGCATCGAACCATGGGCGGGGTCATCACGCAGAGACAAAATGGTGGAGAAGCCTTTATTGCCAGCACTCTCAGCACCTATATATAGCCCCACTTCCTTGTTCTCAACCGCCCCAAACCAGCCTTTTAGGGGGCAGTCTCTGTCTCTGTTTTCCTTTAATCACTGTGGCCCGGAGGGGCCCACTGTGTACTGCTGCCTTGCACTTCCTTTATGGAGCCTTCCTTTATGGAGCTGGCGTTGTTTAGCCCCAGGGGACCCCACAGTCCTGAAAAGCCATTTTGTTTTTCCCTAAAGTCTAGGAAATCTTGTATGGCGAGAACACTGAACACACACACACACACACACACACACACACACACACACACACACACACACATCTATATATTATATGACTATTTGGGCTAAGCCAGTGAGTATATTAACATATTGCCTGCTACTTTTCTGATACCATTTGGGACAATGCCCTAAATGCACTATTCATAGCTTTATTCTTGTACCTGCAAAATGTTTCCACAAATATCTGTCCACCTGGCTGGTATATGTTTCTATGCCTCTTTTTCCATTGACATGACTAACTTCTAGAAGCAAGGATTGTAATGTTCTCATCTCTGTACACTGTCAATTCTCAGTCATGAGCCACTGGAGGGAGAAAGGAACAGAAGCAGTGAGATAGAGGGAATCACCCCTTATTCATTTGCTGATGCAGCCAAGATATTGAGCACCTGGGGGTGGGGGGGGCACTGCCCAGCACCTGGTCAAAGCATAGGCTAAGCATCGCACAGACTGGTCAAAGTCCAGAGCTTTGTGAATCTTGCACTCTAACGGAAATGGACCACAAACAGATGCCTGTATAATAAGATTCTCTGTTTGGTGTCTGTGAAGAGAAATAGAGTGGAATATGGAGACAGAGAGAAAAAGAACATCTGGGTGCTCTCTTGAGGTTGGGTGGACAGAGAAGATTTCTCTGAGAAGGTGGCATTTGACCAGATACTTCAATAAAATAAGGGAGTAGATCAGCCATGTAGACATCTGGGATAGAATATTCTAGGCAGGGAACAGGAAGTGCAAAGACCCTAAGACAGGGTGGGAGGTGGGGCAAGACCCCAAAGTGCCTCAAGGCCAAGGCTTAATGAACCCAACTACACTGGCCCTTTGGGAGTAATACGAGGCAGAGAGCAGAGGCACCCTTTGTGCACACACAGACCCGCCTCCTAGGAAGGAGAAGCTGCAGCCTGGAGGGTCAGGGGTGAGCTCCCAGCATACAGCACGGGCTGCTGAAAAGTAAGAGACAGAAACCAAGCCCCCTGGGACATGCTGCACTAGGGTCTCAAGGTCTCACCGCTCACACCTCGACCCGCTGATCCTTCTTTCTCCCTTGCCTCGCCTTTTCATCATCACCTTAAAAACCTTTGTGCAAAATGTACACCTTTGAAAAACCAGTTAAAGGTGTTACTTTGGGGAAATGAGACCAAGGAAACTATTGCTACTGGCTCTTCTTCCCAAACCCCCTCCAGCACCACACGGCTCCACCCCTTTGGGAGGATTTTTATTGGCTGTGGACAAGAAAGAATCCATCATCCTGTCAACAGACTTGAACTGAGCCCAAGCAAAAGGCAATGTTCCGCCCTGTGCCACCCACCAAGTGTCAAGCAAGGAGGAAAATGTCACAAGTTTCTCGCTTACACGTGGATTCAACATGGACCAAACAACACCAACTAAACATATTTACCATGGGAATGTTTTAATGGGTACAATCAGCAACATAAATTCAGAACGGGGGCACAGGTAGTTGGGTCCCCTTCCAGTCTCAGCAATACGGACAGCTGACATTTGAGATGTGGCATCTATATTGCCATCCAAGTTGCCTCAAAAGCTGACTTGTGCGCGTGCATAACCTACCATCATTGTATAATTCTGCCCTGCCCAGAAGTGATACCTCCAACCAACTGCTAGTATCTTGTCATTGTTTTTTCCTTCCCTTCATCCTTTCTTTCCTTCTTCAGCTCAAGAGAACTCAGATCCTTTGGTGTCCAAATTTAGGAAAACTCTAGATGTATGTGTTTGAAAGATGTATGACAATGAAGCTAATTATGCCAATATAATCTGTTAAATGTGCTTAAAAAACTACCTACTTTCTAAAGGAAGACCCCATGGACTCATCTATTCATTGAGGATGTTTATGCTTCCTTGTCTTTACAGTACCACTTTTGAGGAGGCATTGCACCAGGCTCTATGCCAGATCACAGATAATGTTTCTCTTCTTTTAATTTAATCTTCCCCAGAATCCTTGTGAATTTGTGACTATTATTACTGCTATCTGATAATCTGGGATGATAACTTGCTCCTCAAATGGAGCAAAACAAATGGGGGATCCAGGGTTCAAAGCCAAGGCTTAGTGTCTGCGCTTCCAGAGCTCACCCTGAGAAGCCCAGCGCTCTAAGCAGCTGCAGAAAATAACTGCTGGAAAAGGGAGTGGGGTGTGAGGATGCCCACAAGGGAGGGAATCACAGGAAACCTCCCTTCACAGAAGAAAAATTTGTAACTGTCACTTAAGGACAGTGCTAGATAGATTTTGCTCTATCATGTATATTTTCTAGCTCAAGTTTGTTTTGATTTGTTTTGGTTTTGCAATGCATTTTCAGTGAGCAGTAAGTGCAACATTTTCTAAAGAATCCATGCTGGCTGGGAAGAAGGGCCCGGAGGCCAGTTCCATTCCCTTCTGCTGTCAGGATGGAGGTGGCCCTGCCCAGTCCTACAGCAGGGAGAGATCCCAGGAAGAATTAAGAACCTCTTCAAAGCTATTCCTGAGGCCTGAGGTTTTGGAAATGTCTCAGCCAGAGGCATCAACGACTGTAATGCACATGGCACAGAGCATATCGTCCTGCACTGGCTAGGAAAACTCTCCCAGGGCAGAAGGAAGGTCGCCACGTGAACACCCAGCCTCCTCAGAGGGAAGGGTGACCTAGAAGGCGTGTTCACTGCGGGGTTCCACAATTTCCATTTACGTATGGATGTCTCAAGTTTATCCTCATGGCAGAGTGGTACTCCAATGTGGATAAACACCATACTTTCTTTATCCATTCCTCTCTTGACGCACATATACACTGTCACCACAATCTAGAAATTATAAACAGTGCTGCTATCAACACAGACAGGGATGAGTGCATCTTCGTAAAATGATTATTATAAGTCTTTGGGGAGGACAGGAGAAGGGAGATAGCTGAGTCAAACAGATTTTTTTTTTTTTTTTTGAGACAGGGTCTCGCTTTATAGTTCAGGCTGGCCCTGAGCTCAGCCTCCAACTCACATCACAGCAATCCTCCTGCCTCTGCCTCCCGAGTGCTGGGATTACAGGCGTGAGCCACCACGCCCGGCACTGTGGTATGTGGTACTGGTTGCTGCTGGGTATGAGTCTCCATGTTCGGCATTCTTATATGTGGTTGCTGGGGATCAAACCCAGGTCCCTGCACTTGCAAGGCAGGTGCCAGAACCACTGAGCTATATCCCCAGCCCCCAAATTGAATTTCTAGTTTTAGTGTTTAGAGGAATCAACACACTGACTTCCATAGTGGTTTTACTTATTTACATTCCCACCAGCTCTGTGGGAGACTTCCTTTTCTCCACATCCTCACCAGGATTTTTAGATAGTAGCCCTTCTTTCAGAGAAATAATAGATAGATAGATAGATAGACAGACAGACAGACACAGATATCTCTATATATGTGTGCATATAATATATACAAATAAAAAGCAAAGAAAGAAGTAAGTAAATAAAAGATAGAAAATAAGAAGTTCAAATAATATTCCAGATTGCCTATTCTGTTGTTTCAAACATCTGTTGATATATAGGCTAATTTGCTTTATTTATAATATTAGTTTCTCTTAGTTCACTAAAAAGAGAGCTTTGTGCTATTCTCTGTTTCTTCTTTGTAAGAAAAAACCTTTTTGTCTGTCTTGGACTCTAAACTGCTTGGAAGATGATACATAGTATATTAACTATTATTATTCTCTTATTATTTTGTTATAAGAAAAAAAATTTTTTTGAGACAGGGTCTCGCTTTGTGGTTCAGGCTGGCCCTGAGCTCAGCCTCAAACTCACATCACAGCAATCCTCCTGCCTCTGCCCCCTGAGTGCTGGGATTACAGGCATGAGCCACCACGCCCAGCACTGTGGTATGTGGTACTGGTTGCTGCTGGGCGTGAGTCTCCACACCCAGTATTGTTATGTGGTTACCAGGGATTGAAGCCGGGTTCTTGAACTTCCAAGGCAGGTGCCAGAACCACTGAGCTAAATCCCCGGCCCTTGTTATGAAATTTTTATTTTTTCATAAAAGAAATAAAGCTGTTCAGTTCAGTCAAACAGTTTTGGGGTGCGGGTATCCTGGGGTTGCAGCCAGGCCACACCACACCAAGCACATGCTGTGCAGGGAGACACCTGTCACTTCCTCTCCTGCTGGCATGCACTCTCATTCTGTGCGACTATTTTTCATAAAATAGACTTTGGCTCCGTTTTGAGAGTATTTGGGTCCTTTTTTGGGGGGATAATCAAAAATTTTTCTATGCATAGAAAGTTGACAAATACACATTTAAAAAGACAAAAAGGGATGTGACAAAGTATTCAATGATTTAGTTATTAACCTAGATAATCTCTACAAGTCCTTAAACCCAGTGATTTCTTTTCTTTTCTTTTCTTTTTTTGAGACAGGGTCTCACTTTGTAGTTCAGGGTGGCCCTGAGCTCAGCCTTGAACTCACATCACAGCAATCCTCCTGCCTCTGCCTCCCGAGTGCTGGGATTATGGGCATGAGCCACCACACCTGGCACGGTGGTATGTGGTACTGATTGCTGCTGGGGGTGAGTCTCCATACCCAGTATTGTTGTATGTGGTTACCTGGGAATGAACCCAGGCCCTTGAGCTTGCAAGACAGGTTCCAGAACCACTAAAGCTGATCCCCGGCCTCTGTGATTTCATTTTATGAAAAGGACCAAACCAGAACGTGTTTCTGGCTCTGTGCTCTCAGAGCCCACGTCCTGCTCACGCCTTCTTCCTGACTTGAACATCTGATTCCACCTTGGCCAGTGGCCCTTCTGGCACCCCAACTCTGCAGGGCACAGCACAGCTAACACTCACAAAAGCACAGCATTATTCTCTGGTCCCTTGCTTTTCCCACAAGCAAGAGACTGCCTGTCTCTTGTGGCCAGTGACACTGGCCACTCTGTTGTGATGTGTTCTTCTGGGGCTTCAACCAGTGGTCACCATTGGGGGAGCCACATCCAATCCCCATGTCTCACTTGGCTATCATGATCTCGGGACATCTCCAGTCAAATACACCTGTGTGTCAAGCCGGCGCTGGCCTCTGCGTCCACGTTCCATCCTTGCAACAGTTCTCTGATTTATTATCACCATTCACAGCTGAAGGAGCTGAGCTACAAAGACATGAAGCTGCCAAACCCTGAAGCTTCATCTATTGAGTGGTGGAGTCTGAGGCTCAAACCTGGACGGTTGCTTCTGGAGCTGATGGTGGACACTGCTGCTCACGGTGCACCAGCCATGCAGGACACAGCCCTTGGGGGACAGCTCTCCTGGCACTGAATTCCTGTCACAGGAGGAAAAGCAGCCTGCTTGGGCATCCAGTTGGCTCCCATCTCTAAGATGTTATGAGTCTCTCTCTAAAGTCTTCTACTACCTCTGGGGTCCATGTTCTCTTCCGTTACCTCACAGCACCTTTCCCCCATCCTCCTAACCGACAGCTTCCCTTTCCCTGCTTCTGTTCGCCATCTGCACTCCTGTCTTGGCATTTACCACACTGTACCACAGCAGGTAACACTCCTCCTGCCCCGGGAGGTCTTCCAGACTGGGCGCCTTCACAGAGCTCTGGCCGTTGGCTGGTTGGTCTGGGCAGTTCTGAAGGCTCAGTCAGGAAACAAGGCGGTGCGTCCACTCAGCACAGCCCTTGTCGTCTCTCTATGGCCTCACACCCCTGGCCCATACAGCTCCACCTCCTACCTGCTTTCTGGTGAGATTTAACCTCAGGAAAAGCTAATCCTCTTTTAATATGGACTGTGCTTTGTTTGTTTTAGTATCCTTCATGCACTCAGCATAGCACAAGAAAAACAGCATGAAGATTTCAAGGCAGCCATGACACAAAGGGGGCAGACGGGCAGCAACTCAATAGGCAAATGTGTGACAGAAAATCCACCTTGATCTCTGTATGCCTAACTCGATTTATAGAGCAGAGAAGACAATACTTACCACCTCCTTGCTAAGGTGCCGCACGAAATAATTGGCTAATATGTTTGCACTAAACAGAAGATGCTGTTGCTCCTGAGAATGCGCATCTTGGAGCTTCTATGAATCTACTCAGAGGAGGCAGCAAACTAAATACCATAGTGTGCCCAGTCTTTCTGTAAATACTTTGCTACCAGATGGGGAAACCATGGCACCTTTCTCAGAGAAAGAACCTCTTTTCTTCTGTACCTCTGTCTTCTCTCTACCTGTCCCCTTCTCTATGGGTTTGTTTGTTTGTTTATTTGCTTTGTGTCTGGTTTTTTTTTTTTTTTTAAGGTTTTTTGAGACAGGGTCTCACTTTGTGGTTCAGGCTGGCCCTAAGCTCAGCCTCCAACTCACATCACAGCAATCCTCCTGCCTCTGCCTCCCGAGTGCTGGGATTACAGGCGTGAGCCACCACGCCCGGCACTGTGGTATGTGGTACTGGTTGCCGCTGGGGTGAGTCTCCACACCCAGTATTGTTATGTGGTTACCGGGGATTGAACCCAGGTCCTTGCACTTGCAAGACAGGCGCCGGAACCACTGAGCTATATCCCCGGCCCGCTTTGTGTCTGTTTTTGAAGTGATGTCTCACTAGGCTGCCGGGGATGGCCTCAGAGTCATGACCTCAGACGCCCAAGAGCAGAGGTTTGCACCACCGAGCCCAGCTTTGCCTAATTTTAAGCTAACACTGAACTGATAGACGAGCTGCATGGTCAGCAATCTGCCCTGGATTCTCAAACTGAAAAGTTATAGCACCAGGGCTGCCAGGTGGCCACACTGGGGGACAGTGGCCAGGAGCAGCATCTCACTCCATGTGAGCAATGTGCCCTCTCTTGATCTGACTTGTTTTCAAAAGTAACGATCAATTAAGATGCAGACTTAACTGGGTGTTTCTCTGTGTATATTAGAATAAAACTAAAAAGGCAATAGCTAAAAAGGTAAAAAGGAAACAGTGAAGCACACAGTACAACAAATTTCGAGCACCGCGTTCCCCTTCCCTTTCCTGGCACAACCTAGAGGCCGAATCCTTCACGGAGGACTTTGACGGCCACAGCTCTTCACAGCCAGCTCTCTTCACAAGCCCACTGCATGGCATTAGTCATCAGGCAGCCATGGCTTTTGTGCCCAGCTGGGGAGCCAGAAGCCAGGCTTGCTAGCCTTGTCAATGGAAACGCAGCACTCCCTCCCTGCCTCCCTCTTCCTGAACTCCAAGCCCAGTAATTCCTCTGATAGCCAAGGACTCCCTCCCCGAGCACAGACACCGATCATGGCTATCAGCTGGGTCCCTCGGCAGCTCAGCTCCGGGCAAGATTTGTTCTCTTGTTTGTCTGGGGCTTTGGTTTTAATTTGTAATGTTTGCTTAATCTACTATTAGTTGGGCTGAATTTAATTTAACTCATTGTAGCAATTCATTTCTTTCAATCTTCTATCACTGGGTATCACTCTTAAGTTGTAAGTGATTTTGCCTTTTCTAATCATCATGTTGGAGCCTGTTGGCCCAGTTAGTCCTCTTTACACTAACATCTGCAATTAAAAATATATATAATTGCAGAGAGAGGAGAGGGATGGGAGCGCTGAGTGGGATCTGTATCCTCCATGCTTTTCATGAGCCTCGATATTTTAAATGAAATCAGGAAAAGTGATAATAAAGAGTGTCTTCCTTCCCTGAATTCAGCATTGTCAGCTGCCACACGGAGAAGCAATCACAGCCACCCAGACCTTTCTTTTTTACTGTAAGTCCATAAAATCAAAACCTAGTACTTAGCAATTGTTTTAAAAAATTAAAACCAAACAGTTTGGATTATAGCTAATCATGTCACTGGGGACTTTATACCAACTCTGGATTGACAGGCAGAAGTAATCTTAGGGTCTTTACAATTCATTGACCAAGTTGCCGGTGGCCTCAGGATGAGATGTCTTCGTATATAAACCTCAAAATATACAATAGGTGTTTTTCAAAAAAGCTTAGTGTTATCTCTTGTTCTGACTTTACATAGTTTATAACTTCTTAAAAGTATAGCTCCCAGACAGGCCCAGTGGTACATGCGTGTGATCCCAGCATTCTGAACACAAGTTCAAGACCAGCTTGGACAATTTAGGGATTTAGTAAGACCCTGTCTAAAAAATTTAGACAGACAAAAACATAGATACATAAATAAGATATATAGATACATACATAGATACATACACGGATACCCAGCTGGGGGTGTTGGCAGTGCAGAGGCCCTGGTTCAATCCCCAGTGCCACACACACACACAAACACACACACACACATACACACAGAGTGCAGCTTGCCTCCCACATTATCGAAACACTAAGACTTATCATGATGTAATCAATTCGGCTTCTTCCAAAATCTCCTGAGATTCTTTTTTTAATTACTAGACTTCTGAGTGGAATGATAATCACCAGTTTCAGGGGGCATCTCTCCAGCATAATGGGAGAGCAGCAGATGGAGCGCAACATGTGGACGCAAACCCACGCAAAGCACTTAGCCTGAAGCCTGGCTTAGAGTAAGCACTCACCACGTATTAGGATAACGAGGACAATATTCACTGTAATAGAATCTCCTGTCACATAGAATATCCATCCCATCCACTCTGATATTTTATTTCTGTAGAAAACCAAACTACCAAGTTCTCTTTCCAAAGTTCACATTTCCAAACAGAGCAGGAACTGTTCCCAAGTGGGCAGAATACTTTGCACCTGGAACAGTGACTGCCGTAGCTAACCCCTTCTGCAGTAGAAACCTGAAGTTGACCAGAGAGAGCAAGCGGGGATGAGGATTTAGCTCCATGGTTCTGGCGCCTGTCTTGGAAGTGCAAGGTCCCAAATTCGACCCCAGGTAAACACATAAAACAATGCCGGGTGTGGAGACTCACGCCCACCAGCAATCAGTACCTCATACCACAGTGCCGGGTGTGGTGGCTCACGCCTGTAATCCCAGCACATGCAAGGCAGAGGCAAAAAGAGCCAGGGTAGGAGATGACCCAGTGGAAACCCTTGGAAATGGCCTCCAAGCTACCCAGAAGTCCTTCAGTTCCTCCAGCCCAACCCGAGTGCTTCAGCTGTGCAGAATTCATCTGGGAGAACCCACCAGGACCAAGTCTCATCTGGTGTTTATGTTTCTAAGCCTCAGTGAAATCAACTTCATAAAGACAGTACACTTTGCTGAGACTGGCATACACCAGATTTAAGGAAAACAGCCTTCCAAGTAACCGAAGTAAGTGGCCCCAGCCTGCCTTTGGTGTGCTCAATATATAGGTCTCTATCTCTAAAAATAAAACAGTGGAGAATGGATTGGACAAGAATCTGAACATAGGCTACCAGCACACAAAACTTTCAAATATATTCTATCTGTAGACACACACACACACACACACATACACACATACACACACACACTAATAATAGGACTAAATCGTCACCTTCAGCTCTGCCACCTTACACGGAAGTATCTCACTGACATCTGTGTGTACCAGCCATAGTCATGGAGATGTCAGAGACATGAAATATTAAATAAAACACTAATAATAACATGTGTAACAATACCTGAGCTATACGCTGTCAAAAGAAAGAACATAGGGCCTGGCTTAAATCTGTATCCTCACTGGAGGCGAGTCTGCCTCATTTCTAAGTGAAGGATCACCAAGTTGAGCTAAGTCTACCATCTCTCTTTGTAAATAAAGTTTTATTGTAACAGCCACATAGTCACTCCTATTTGGTCTGGGCTGCCCTCGCTCTACCACAACAGTTGGGCAGAGGTGATGGAGATTGTGCAACCCACAAGTGCTAAAAATATTATTCTCTGACCTTAAACATTAAATAAAAATTTGCCAACCCTTGACCCAAAAGAACTTTCACAAATGAGATTGTAAAGAACAAGAGGAAAAATAAAAGAGCTGAAACTTGTAAGATGGGTAGAGACTCAAAAGGCAAAAGGACTTCATAGACTGAGAGAAGGATTTAGGCTGAGTGCCCTTGGGACCTGATGCTGGCAGATCACAGGGATGTTAGGGCAGGGAAGAGGAGATGGATGGCACCTGGACACAAGCCAGAGAACCATGGATCATTGGACAGAGAAGATGGGACTTGTTTCTGCAGAGCCAGACATGACTGAGGGTTTTTAAAAAGAGCAACAATAGGGCG